>WBND01000750.1:42859-56050 GCA_013398595.1 Tychaedon coryphoeus | reverse complement strand
ATCTGCCAAACTTCCTCAGGGACTTCAATAATATGAGGATAATAGATCATTAGGAGTGTTGAACACTGTGTCTGACATGTTTAAATTTATGTATCACATTCCTCCAAAATAATAACTAGTAATGGGTTAAAAGCTTTGGAGGGATGTGGGATATGCATGCAAAACCACAGAATAGGTGATAGTCTGAACTGGTGGTACCAGTTAAGTAACTCAAGATTGTGTGCCTGGTATATTTTAAATATGTTAAAAGGGAACTTAATTACAGAAGCCTTAACAATATTTCCTTTGCAATTCCTTTCTAGAATGCAAAAGTGGTTTAGGTGAAGGTATTTCAGTTCAGCTACTGACAGGGGTAGGATCCATTATTGATAATCACTGTTCAGCTTAGTTGATGGCTATCCATAAACTAAATCCATCAGTTTGGTTACATTTGTAGGTGTGTACAGTCAAAAATTATAAAATAGCTTGGTTTACATCAGCTGAAAGAAAATCAATAGACTTTGCACTGATGCTGAAAATGTTACAAGTCATCCTCTGGTTGAGTCCTTTGAAGGAAAAGACACCTCAAAGTAAAATACAGCTTTGCTTCCAATAAGGTGACTGCCTTGCCCTTAGGTGCAGCAGACCTCTGCAGAAGCAGTGCTCTGCTCTTGAGGAACCTTAAAAAAATCCCTGTTCAAATCATGGAAGAGAAGCTCTTGCAGTTTTCCCTAACTGAACTGGGAAAACCAACTATGAAGTTATGAGTACATTGTGGAGCAAGGATTAAAAAAAGGCAAATAGCAGAGATCTGCAAAGTAACCCAGCTGAGATGTATGTCATAATTTGTGGAAAGGTAAATAAAAGAATATCTGCACTAGACTGTTGATGTTTTTGATGAGCTGTTCTAAAATGTAGTTCATACTTGACACAGTGGGTGATGGACTTGAAATATGAGCACTGCAGCCAAGAAAAGTCAAATAAGTGCAATAATTTACACTAAGGTGAGGCCACTCAAGTGCAGTTCATGCCCTGTATTGTCACATACTGATAATATAACAATGGCTAATGTCCCTAAAGTATCACCGATTTGGTCCCAGGATCTGGCTGTGCTTTTGGTAGATTGATGATAAGTGAACCCTCATCTACTCTGCCCAGAAAAATCCCTTTTCTCTCCCCCTCAAACTTTCTAAATCCGCTCTGTCCTTCTTGTGACAGATAGACACTGCTCTCTCTGGGTCACTGTCAAGGGCTGCCATGCATCTCTTGCTGGGAGGAAGCAGCAGTAGTCCATTACTGCCCATCCTGTCTTGTGGGTTTTCCTGGGAATGCTGCTTGCTTTGGACTCTCGGCTCACTAGAAAAGCCTTTATGAATCCTAGAATTTCTGCTCATCATGAGGTGGGAGGGTGGATATTACCTAGGCTTGAGCTCATATTTCATATGAAGTATGTGGAATGAACCCTCCTCAGGTTACTTTTTGGCCATGGAGCTAAGCAGTAATAACAGGTGATACTGTACATTGCTCTAGCAAATGTAGCAAATCTGAATTTTCTCTCTGTCAGGCTGCTTCCATAGTGGAGTGTCATATAACTTCTCTTCATTTAACATCTAAAGGTCATGGAGTATGTGTGACTTAGCTTGTTTTTTACTGTAACTTTGATCAGTGACTGCAGTCATTATACTGGGAAATAGTCATTATACTGAGAGACAGAGGACAGAAAGAGAAATAATGATGGTTTTAAGAAAATAAGGGTTTCAGGAATAATATAGGCATAGTTGCTCCAACTCATACTTGAAAGATGGTGATTAGCTTCAGTGTGATCAGCTTTAAGACTCTGAGATTAACTAATCTGAGGGGCATCTTAACTAATTAGGCAGCTCACCGTTTATTTGAATGGTATTTTTATTTTGAAAACACTCTTAACATGCGCATTCTTGTTAAAGCCCTTTTTCCTTTCTCTTTCTTCTTTTTTCTCTTTCTTCTTGTTTTTTTTTTTTCTTTCTTTTTTTTTTCCTTCTTGTTTTCTCTTTTTTTCCCCTCCTTTTCCTCACCCATATGACTTGATGGCAGAGCTGGGCGGTGTGGCTGTCCTGCCCCGGGCCGGGGAGCCGTGCGCAGGGCTGGCAGCAGCCGCCGCCCGGGTGTGTAATTGCGGATTCCCGGGGCAGGGAGCGGCGGGCGGCTGCATGCCACGGGGTGGCTGGCTGGCAAGAGCCCTCCTCCTGCTTCCCTCAGACGTGTCAGGACAGCAGCTTGAGATGCTTTGTGAAAGCACGGAGTGGAATGAAAAGCTTCCCCTGCTGTTACGCTGAGGCTGCAGGAGAGGTGTCTCCAGAAGGTGATGCCAGGAATTACTCCAGTGCTGTTCAAAAGTTCAAGGGACACAGGCGTGCTCCATTTCCCTACTCTGGAGTCTACATCATAAAATGAAGGAAAAATAAAATCTCATAATAGGTTTTCTACCACGCTGAAAGTCAACAAGGAAGTTAGGAATGGCAAGTTGAAGAAGGAAGAGGGATTTTCTTGTTCCTGAGTGTTCTGTCAAAAATGCTGTGACAGCAGCCAAAGGCTTATTGTGAAGGTGTATGAAAGCCTGTAAAGCAGTGGAACAAGAATTCTTGAGATAACATTTTTAACATAGATAATCATTATTCCAACAGAGACTGAGTTAGCCATGGCATGAACTGAACATCTCGAGAGTCAGTCACAGAATTGTTGAATTCTCCTTTCTTTCCTTCACGTAAGAAAGTCACCAAAGTCAGCAATGCCTCATCACAAAAAAAAAAAAAAGAAAAAAAAAGAGTTCCATATTCTTATATAGCTGTGGCTTTCTTGTTAGAGTGTAAAGTTCTTATTTTTCTCCTTTTCTTCAATCTAGCTTTTATTTAATAAAAACTATAAGTTAATTACCCGGATACACACATTTCTTTTTTGTCTTCTTCTTTTAAATTGAAAATAAATCTATTATGTATTTCCCTGGTATTTTCCCTTTCACTCCTTCCGAGTGAAAAGTTGAGAGGTAGAAAGTCATTCCCATCTTTGGGTTCAGAAAGCAATCTGTAGCATCATCTCATGGTATAAAATCACTGTATGGAAGAGTGTTTACATTCTCAAATGAAAGCGGATATTTTCAATTATATTCATTAGTTCAGCCCTGATTAAAACTATTGAGATTTTGTTTAATGTTTATTAAATGAGAGTGGAGTTATTTAAAAGTGTAATCTCTGTTACAGAGCATACCTGCTGATTTAAAGGCATCCTGCTGAAGGTTTGCATTTCTAAACCTCATATGAATTTGAGGAATGACTAGTGGGATGTCAGATGAATGAAAATTTTCACTTATGTTGATGGCTGGAAGGAGACAGGATTCCATCTGCATATTTTAGGACTAATGAGAAGTTGTGTATTTTCTTTCAACCAGCTCTCTTTTCTCAGGAAGCTTCCATGGATAAGATATTTTCACAGGATTAAAAATAGTTTTGTATAAAAATTTAGTCAGCATCCTCTTTTGGAGGCAATACATGAGATTATAAATAAAATGAAAAGGTTAATTTAAAATGGGGAAGCAGGTTCATAGTATATGAAGAAAACTATGAAGCAGGTTAGTTGCTTTCTCTAGACGGACAACAGCTATTGTGCTTTTAGCCTCCTTTATGTGCTCTTCATATGCCACAAAATATTTTAGTCATGTCTGCTTTCTTTTGAGGTTTGGACATATTTAGTCATAACAGCAGTTGTGGCTTGCTTGAGAATCTTGCTGAGAATCTGTCTACTGAGTGTTTTACTTCTCTGTCTCATTAACCCCAGGACAATCCATTGTAGCACAAACTGTTGGTTCAGTTTTGGTAATGAATTTGCAGTCACTCACTTTGAGAAGAAATTATTGTATGGTGATTTTGACTGTAGTGATTTGGGGATCTCTTTGATGTTGTAAAGCCTGAAAAAAATCCCAAAGGTATATTGAACATAGAGAGCTGTTCACAATACATACCAAATCTGGGGAAGCTGTATCAGTAGGTCTTACCTATGTAAATGAAGAAATGTGTATTCTTCTAGTCCAGTTTCCAGCTCTGGGACACACCATGAAAATACCTTTTTCCATCTCCTGTGTAGCTTTGTGAATACTCTCTTACTTCCCAACTCCAAAATGATTGCTTCAGGAGGTCTTATCCAGAGAGATCTCTCTCTTATTTTCTCTATTCTGGCTTTTCTATGTGTCGAAAAAAAGAAGCTATTAAACACTTCACACTCAAGACTGTGTGTGTATAGAAAGAGGAGGAACAGCTTCTTCTCACTTGGCTGCTTAAATGCCCCTTACACTTTTGAAATTGCAAGGGCTCAAAAAGGCTTTGGGCTGGCCAGCTTCACAAGGATGAATTTCATCCACACAGATCTCTAGCAGTTCAGGAGTTAAATTCTGTGCTTTCCCAGAGAGTAGAATTTCCTCCTCCCTCATGTCTAATTGAAGGGTACATATCTACAATCTACTTTGAACAGATTTTGCATTTGCTGCGCCCAATGTAATATGTCAGATTAAAGCCTAATTGATATTAATTGTCAGTTTGACAGGTGTTTACGTAATACACCTGTGATTTGTCCATGCTGCAACATCAAAGAACAATGTAGTCCATTGTCAATCTTGTAAGTTTTTTCCCCTTCCTGAAGACCAGATCATTGTTCTACAGTAAATATGAAATATCTTTCATTAGGTTTGCATTGGCATGTTTCCTCCCCAGTTTTGATTTGACTAACAATAGAACAAACCTATGCTGATTTTGTAATGTCAATTCCAAAACGATCAGGAATCCCTTTGAAGCACATGTTTTCTGATAAGCGAGTTCCAAATTCTCCTAATCCTGCTGTGAAACGGTCCTCTTACATTTTGTAGCATGTGGGTTCTGACTCATCTTTGCATTATGCTCTTCAGTTTTATCTTGATGTAAGCCCCATTGACTTAATTACACTGGCATAAAGATGGAATGGGGAAACAGGGAACTACACCCACTAACAAGTCCATCCTGAAAACATGGGAGTTGTTCTTTTGTCTTCAGGGAGGTTTTGCCAGAATGGGGTGTCTCTTCTAGACAGAGTCTTTGCTATTTTTAGCAACTTGCAAGAAAACTGAAGTGTATTCTCCGAATCATACCATGGTGCAAAATGCAGATATGCATCAGAAGAAATGGGAAATTACAGAGTAGGAACTTGCTATCTTTGATAAGGCAGGGCATGGTGCTTCAATCAAAGACAGAATTGGATATAACTGGCGTTATGTTTATTTTTAGCCAGTGTGGAGCACATGCAGTGTATAGTTACTTAAAGAAGAGACGAGGAAGAGAGAAAATAAGTCAGGATGATAACTTAGGACCACACTGAAATACAATGGAGGAAATGAAAAAATAAATGTTATTTGCACATCGAAGTGCTAGGGGAAGAAGGTACAGTCCCTGTACTACAAAGGACATGAGATCTTGGGGCTTCAGAAAGATTTGGATTGTCGTGTTCTTGAAACAAGGACTACAGTATGAATTCAGAAGGAAAGTGCAGCAGAGAATATGAGTTTCCCTCACCAGGCCTGGCATCTCCGAGGGCTGTTTGGGCTGGTTGTTTTCTCTGAGACATGTAACATGATTCTCCAAACCCCAAGTTATGTCTAGCAGGCAGGATTTGACTTCTAACTGGCATGATTTCAGTTATATCAGCAAGAGATCTCGGTCTCCTGCCACAAACAAACAACTCTAAATTAACTGGCCAGAATAATTGAACAAGGGGTTGTTTGTTTGTTTACTTCAATTATTGTTTGTGGTAGCAGTGGGTGGAAATTAAATCTTGCCACTGCTTTCTAACATCTATCAGATTTGGAACTTTGTTACTCTATGAACCTTTGTATTGCATGCAATTCTTCATGATATTTTTCCACTACTACTTGCATCTCCCTTTATTTTTCATTCCTGAGATTCTAATGTATTACACTGGGCGTTGTAGTACTCTTGATCCAAGAACACTATTGCCTTTTCAAATCTGTAAAATCAGGGGGTTTTTTTCCCTTGTTATTCCTTTACCTATTAATTCTTTTTATTGTTTTTGAATCCTCTATATTTCTCTGAATTATTTTTTTTCAGGCAATGTCTTTTCATTTGATCGTATTCCAGTCTCCTGAACTCTGTAACATAATTGGCATAGTTTTGTTTCTTAAGATGTCCTTTGTTAAAAATCCTCTGCTTTTCTCAATGCACTACATTGCATGTACAGCTGTAACCAAAACTATCTTTTATTTAAAATATCACTGTCACCATTCAAAAGCTATTATAGAAAATGTCATTAAAACCTGGCTTTTCTTCAGTTTATCTTGCCTTGCAACTCTTCCAGGGTTTACTGTTTGCTCCCATGATATCAGCATCAAGTATTTGTTCTTTTGCTTTGCCCTCTCACTTTGCATAATCTAGTAATTTCTTTGCTTTGTATTCTTAATTCCTGCACTATTTCTGTGAGCACTCCAACCTACTCTTCTCCATGCTCCTCTGCCTGTTTTACCCTAATGGAAACACAGTCTTTCCACCTTCTTCCTCATTCCCAAGTAATAAATGCAGCCCTAGTTTACATAGGTAACAACTCAGCTTAGAGCCTCTGTTCCACTTTCCACTCTTAATTTGGTTTCTGTGACCTAGTATTTGTCCCATGCTCAACCATCAGTTATGGTCCAGCTCAACTCTGGAGTTTTTCCAGGGTTCACTATTGATGCTGAGGTTATATTTTGGGTGCTGTTTCACTGGTTCAGTGCAGGAATCTGCGAGAGCTGGAAGTGTTTCTGCAGCTACCCAAAGTCCTGAAGGAGTTAGGGAGCCTGTAAAATACCTGCCTGGTTGATGTCTGAGGTTCAGAGATGCTCTCTGCCACTGCCTCATCCAAGGCTGTGTGTTTAACAGCTGGCTCTGCATGTGTGCCTGTGTATCTGAGGAGGCAGAAACAGACTGTTGAGCACTGTTTCATCGACTCTTGTGGGCCAACAGTGTGAATAAGCTGTGTAATATGGTTGTCTAGGCTGTTTACATTGGCCTTTTGAACCACAGCCAAATTAAATTTCTGAGGAGGCTGCTATTGCTTTCTAAAGATGTAACCCCCTATCTTTGTTCATCAGCTCAAAGTTATTTACCAATCATTACCTGTGTTTGGCAGAAGAACAGCAAATAAATCAGGCGCTTTGTGTTTTACATGGTCTTGGTAAATGTGTATTAAAATACAACATCCTTTTATTTGAACAATATTCATAAGAGAGAATATTAATCATTATTAATGTTAGAATATTACTGTTTTGGTCTATGCCTTAGGAGATGACAGTCTCTGTGGTAGCATTAATTAATGTGTAGCTTGGCTGTGTAGGCAGAAAGCAAACGATCTCCTAGCAGGTTATTCAACATCAGCATACAGCCTTCCATCTCTTACAGTGCTTTCAAAGCAACTCTCATCCACTGCAACCTTGTACTAACCTTATGTTAACAAATTTATAACTTGGAAATTATTCTGCTGACATCAATGGTGTTACACCGTGCAAAACCTGTTTAAAATTAGGTCCGAGGTATTTCAGTTTTAATTTTTAAAATGTGTTCTAAATAGTATTCACATGCTTCAGTAATTGACAGCTTGGGATCACTTTTCTATTTCTAGTTCAAAATGAAGGTTTTTGTAAAGGTTCTTAGTCTGGTTTTCCCCTCTCTTCTTTTTATACTTAAGTTGCTCCCTTAGGCAAAATCACTGATTTCCTATCTTCCCTTTACAAAACTATGAACCAACAAACAGAGCTGTCTGCCAATTCATTCTTGAATATAGACTCTTTTTAAAGCAAGCAGAGCATGCAGGAATCTTCTGCTTTACAAAACAGAAACTGCCTGTCTGTCTGCCTGTGTACACAGAGAAACAAAAATACACTAGAAAAACATTTAAAAAATAGTAACCACACGTGAGTTAAAGGAACTTTATTCAGGTATAAAGTCAAACATCGTGAAACTTGGTAATGCAAACATTACAAGATTTTATTTTTTCAGGGATTACTTGCTTGCTTTGTCTAGCCAATACCCAGAGCAAGTGAGATGTTTCTTGGATGTTGGACTGCCCAGAAATTTAAGCTATCCATCCTTAGCAGATCTGTGCTGGGCATGTGCAAACTGCCACTTTTTTGTTTTTTTAAAGGCACATGAATTGACCAGGCTGGGGTGAACGTTCACCAGAATGGCAGAACCCATCCACATGGCAAAGGTGAACAACCTATTTGTTTTGAGTCCCAGCTATAAAATAGTAGGATTAGAGCTTTCTAAACTGTCCAGTTTTCTTTTGGAAGCGGCTGAGACATAATGGGGAAATAACCCCCAGGAGAGACACTAAAGGACCGGGGGTGGAGCCTCCAGGTTCCATTCTTCCTCCATTCCATCTAGGCTCATGCAAAAAGGGGCTGGGTGCAAGAGGAATCTCTCCAACACACTAAGTCACAGGATACAGCTTTTCAGCTCTGTCCTGAGATGAAGAGAACAAGGAGGTGCAGGTGGACACACATGGTCCAGGGCTGCTGGAACACCACTGGGAAGCCTTCATTAAAGGCTCAGTAAGGCCCTGGCAGCTCAGTAATGGGAGATAGCTGAGCCCACCAGCAGCCCAAAACAAGCAAGCATCTTTTCTGTGAGATATTTTCTTGGTAATCTGCTTGGTGACACAGTGGTTGGGGCCATCCTTATTCGTCTGCTATCATCTATTGCTGCTTGGAAGGAAGCCCTGGTTGCATAGTTCAGGTGAGCCAGTGGCCTAAAGTCATGTCAGGGGCATGTGTTCACTGGGAGAAGAGTCTCCTGGGGAGGAGTGAGCTTGTCTGAAATTTCCCCAAAGCCCACAGCAGTTCCATGACAGCCAGGCAGCTGAGCCCAGCCTTGGGAATATGGGAGCCAGGAGGAGGAAGGGGATGGGAGCTCCGGGTGGCAACTGGGGGCTCAGATAGCAGCTGCTCATGCAAATCCAACCTGCATGGGTTGTGTGTGTTGCTGGTGTGAAAATACATTTTTAGAAAATGTTTCAATAGCACCAGAGGCGGTGGTGTGACCTGTAGATGACTTCTCCGTTTGTAACTATGGAATGTAGAAGAAAGGAAGGAAAAAAAAAGAAAAAAGCCATGCAAGAGACACCTACCTCTATGACTAATTCACCTCTTTTAGAGAGGCTTTCATTCCTTACAATTAAAGGGGAATTTCTTAATTTGGCTTATTTTTAAAAAGTTATTTCCAAACTTGCCACAACATTGATTTCTCCTTACCTGGATTTCAGATTGCTGAAGTATTCAGTATGCTGAATTTTTACTGAAAATCCTTCAAGAAGAGCTCATTTTGAAGCTTCTAGGTCAACAGACCTTGAACCTATGATAACTAGCAATTTACTTGTTGGTCAGGTGTTACCAGTAACAATATTCACCTCTTCAGTTTCTATGTTACTCCTGCTTTATAGCTGTAGAGAATCACAATTGCACTGGGATTTCTTTTCACAGAAAACTGACTTTAATACATCTGTTTTCACTTATATGTGATAATGGGATGACCAGTGTACCCTCCTGATTGTTTTCAAAAGCCAAACAGAATCTGATGATGTGAAGTTTTACCTCCTACACTGGTGCCCTTATAAGCTCACACATTTCTTTCCAGTCACTTTTGGTGAAAGATAGCCACAGGACAGTTCTTAAAAGTCGTGGCTGTATTTTACATAGTGTGATTCTATGTCATGCCTTCAGTGGGAAAAAAAATAAAAAAAAATTTAAAAAAAAAATTAAAAATTTTAAAAAATTTTTAAAAATAAAAAATATATTTTTTCAGTTTTTATTAATACAGGAAAATCAAAACAATCCCAAAGTCAAGGTAGAAGGAACATAGCATCATTCTTCTTTGACAGCTGGTCACCTTTGTATGTAGCCTGCAAAGGTCCATTCTGGTTTTTTGGGTTTTCATGCACTGTAGGGAAAGCAGCCTGAACTTGTCCCACCCATTGATGGATCCTGCACAAGCATATTTCAGTATCCACCTTGATCTAGAGGGATTAGTTTGAACAAGCCCTAATGAATCTCACAAGATAATATCCCCTGAGGAAGACAGGAAACCCTTTAAAATAAGAATGTAGTGATGACTTTGCAACATTACACATAGCAAATTTATTTTCATGGGTAGTAGAAGCATGAACAGGGGAAATGTTTTTACCTTCTTTCTACTAGGATTGCTGCACCTTGGTCCCTCCATGACATCAACAGCAGAGCTCCTGCCTAGAGAAGCAAATAGGAAATACAGAGCACTTACATTTTTCCAGTAAAAATACTTTCTCCCCCAAAAGACCACTTTGGTCTTCCTATTATAAAATGTAAACACTTTTTTATAGTTTGAGTATAACCACGCTTTAAACAGCTGCTCCCTCTCACCTGTGCTGCAGCTCTGTTTCTGCAGTGAATTAAGCCCTCTCTTCACAGACTGCACATCAATTGCAATTTTTAAGTGCTTTGGGATCCTTTGGGTTGAAAAGTATGATATAAATTTAAGATATTAAATCGTTAAGAAGAGTAAGAGCATTACCAGATGCTGATGTTCGTGTTATAGCCACGCTGTTAACAGCAAGCTGGGAGATACTTGCCCTTTGTCTCTGTAGCAGGTATCACATCACAAAACCCTTTTCATTAACTGCACATTAAAAGTCATGAGGATGTTTAGCCCCAGCTAATCCCACAGTACAGCAGTCCAGAACCTGCCTGATGTTATAGGTAGGAATTTTCTTCTAACATCCCATAGTACTGGGATTTTTAGCACACTTATATCCCTCTGCTCTTACACCACTGTCCCTCACTTAAATAATTCTTTCCTTCAATGGTGCTGTAGCATCTTTTCCCAAGTGATGGTATAGCACATGTTTGTTTCACCTCTCAAGTTTTAGTATGGTTTACTAAAGAAACAAAATTTTTCATTGTGTTGTTATGTTTCCTTGACCATCCTTACAGGTTTTCTCTTTATCTGCCCCAAATCCAGTTTGTTTTCTTTTAACAACACTACCAAGAGTAGTTTTTGAGTACTAAACATGATTTGAAATAAAAGACAAATCAATTAGTGTCTCATATTCTAGCAGTAATACTCCCCTACCTTTGCTGGAAATAGCTCATCCTACACATGCTAAGATTATGTTTGCCTTCATGGTTGCATAACACTTCTGATTCACAGTCACCTGTGATGAACTCATACCTCCAGGTTCTTCTTTACACCAGTTGTTTCAGAATACAGTGAGCTTCTTGTTTTCAGTCTCTAAGTGAATTATCTCAAGCTTTTTCCTCTTGACTCTCAACTCTTCACTGATGGCAGACTTCAAGCTGAGCCAGTTTTTTCTTTCTGACCCGAGCTCCCCCTGTACTGATGTTTCTCAAATTTAAGTCATCACCAACCTTCTTCAGCTTGTTTGTAATATTTTTGACTTAATAGAAAGTACCTGTAATGATTTATAAGGCTGATAGTGACAAACCCAACCAACAACTTCACGCCAGCCAAAGATTTTCCCTTTTCTGACCTGTTGACACCCCTTTATACATGTTATTATTTCCCTGCTGTACCTCATCTTCTGCAGCTTAGCTGTTACTGCAGTTACTAGAAGGATAAATCATAGAATTATAGAATAGTTTAGGTTGGAAATTACCTCCAAGATCACTGAGTCCAGGTATTAAACCATCACTGCCGTGGTGACCACTAAACCATACGCCAAAGTGCCCTGTCTACTCATTTTTTAAACACTTTCAGGAATAGTGACTCCACTACTTCCCTGGGTAGCTTGTTCTAATGCCTGATCACTCCTTGAGTGAAGACATTTTTCCTGGTGTCTGATCTAAACCTCTTGGTGCAATTTGAGGCCATTTTCTCTCATCCTGTCACATGTTACCAAGGAGAAGAGACCAAGCTCTGCTTTGCTACACCTTCCTTTCAGGTAACTGTGGAGAACAGTAAGATCTTCCCTGAGCCTCCTTTTTTCCAGGCTGAACAGCCCCAGCTTCCTCAGGTACTTCTCATCAGACTTGTGCTCCAGACCCTTCACCAGCTCTGTTTCCCTTCTCTGGACATGCTCCAGCCCCTCCATGTCCTTGTAGTGAGAGGCCCAGAACTGGACACAGGATTGGAGGTGCAGCCTCACCAGAGGGAGGGGCAGGGGGACATTTCATTTGTACAGGAGGAAATCACTGCCCTGCTCCTGCTGGCCACACTATGTCTGACCCAGGTGCCTGGTATGTGACACAGGATGGTACCTGGGCAAGAAGGTCACCTGGGCACACACTGGCTCGTGTTCAGTGGCTGTCAAACAGCACTCCCAGGTCATTTTCCCCTGATCAGCTTTCCAGACACTCTTCCCTCAGCCTGTCACACTGCATTG
Source organism: Tychaedon coryphoeus (assembly GCA_013398595.1). Taxonomy (NCBI): domain Eukaryota; kingdom Metazoa; phylum Chordata; class Aves; order Passeriformes; family Muscicapidae; genus Tychaedon; species Tychaedon coryphoeus. The sequence goes on along the minus strand of WBND01000750.1, from coordinate 43,654 downwards.
GGTTGTGATCCAAGGGCAGGACTCAGCACTTATTGAACCTCACACAATTGGCCTTGGCCCATCAATCCAGCCTATCTGTATCCTTCTGCAGTTTTCCTACACTCCAGTAGATAAACACCCCCACCCAAGTTGGTGTCACCTGCAAACTGGCTGGGGGTGCACTCCATCCCCTCATCATCAATAAAAATGTTAAACAGGAGTGGCCCAAAACACTGACCCCTGGGGAGCCCCACTTGTGGCCAGCTGCCAGATGGATTTAACTCCACTCTCTGTGCTCAGCTATCCAGTCAGATTTTTACCCAGCATCCATCGACTCCATGATTAACCAAACGAGCCTGTATTGTTCCCTATCATGCCACAGCTAGATCACTCTTGCAAGCAGATGTAGGGTAAAAGCTGCTCAGATGCTTCCACATTGTGCTGTAAGCTATGACACAGAAGTACCTTTTGTAATGGCAGGGCATGGCTAAGTAAATCAACATTAGTCTAGGAAGTTTGGAGTAAATAGCTGACACCTTTTTTAAAGTTTTTCGTCTCTGAATTCGTAGTTGGGATCACTAGGCTTGTTCTAGCTCATCTGATCCCAAAAGTAGAAAAACAGAGATTCTTTCTGCAAGGCAAACAATTTGTGCAAGTCTTCTTTTAATATTGAGTTTAACTTTTGTCATTTAAATGTGTACTTTATTTGCAAAAATGTGTACTTATTTGCCAAAAAGGACCCTGCTTTAATTTGAACACAAAATAACTCTACATTATGTTCTAGATTACTTTCTGCACCTGTATTATGTAAAATTG
>WBND01000750.1:0-42503 GCA_013398595.1 Tychaedon coryphoeus | reverse complement strand
CTTCTTTTTCTTCTTTTTCTTCTTCTTCTTCTTTGCATTTCTAGCAAAGGCAGTTCCACTGCTTGGTTTGTTACACTAGTATAATCAACAGACAGCACAAAACATCTGTTTTAAAATTAGTCATGTCACTCCTGGATATGTCTTCAATTTCTTCCAATTCTGGATCAGAGGTTTAGTCTTGCAGAGCTTGGACTACTTCTATACTTCTGCTAAAATTAGCAGGAATTTGTTCAAGTAAGTTATTCTGTGTCAGGGCCAGAGCATTTGCAACTTAGTGAGGTTGATCCATGTTTTGCTGGTTTATCTCCTGTTGTTTTACCAACATTTGCACTACCAAACCACTGATTTAGCACTCCACAGAAGGCAGTACAGCTGAGTCAAGCATGATGTTACTTCCATTCTTATCCTTACAGTTATAAGCATGTCCCCCTTTATTCAGCCTAGCCAAGCTTTGTTTGCCATGTGCTGTACCATATGCTACAGCTCATGTGCTGCTACACAGAAACTTTTGATAGGATTATCTGAATTATCCTCAATGTGAGATAAACCAAATTTTATTAAAAATGAAGCTGATATACCAGGGTAAAAATGCTCATATTTTATAGTATATGTCAGATAGGTGATATATCTGGAAGGGCTTTGGTTTGTGGAGTGCTGGGGAGGAGTTCTTTTTAATAGGAGGTGAATTCTGTTTGAGGGGTTTTTTTTCATTTGTTTTGTTTTTTAACCCTAACTTTCAGTATTCAGGAACAACGGTGTGAAACAAACACAAATCTATTGTATTTTTGAAAACTATTTTAGTCCTGCTTCCAACTCCTCTTGTGCTGACATTCTACAAACTGATTTTCTAAAAGGACTGTCACCATCAATTTTGCTTTTTTAAAGGACTTTAATTCTTTCAGCATGTTCATATGGTTTTATAAAGCCCCAGATACATGGCAAATCCCCTTGGTGTTGTAAGACAAGATTGCTGTTAAAAAATGTTTAGGCTTAGTCAGCTTCTTCTCACTACTGAAGTCATGAGGGACTCTGGGAAATGGTGTTTATACTAAGCTCAAATTGATAGGGCAAGTTTAATGCAACCAGGTCAAAGGTACAACTGCTTAGCTAGTCTCATCAACCACTCGGGTTTCAGCATCAGTTTATAAGAAAAGGCCTGTAATGATAACATCTGGCTGCGAGCGCATGGGCCGCATTCTCCGTGCGGTGATTGAATGTAATTTAATGGCGGGGAGGAGCAAACCGAAGGGCAGCTCCATTCCTGGATTATGATCCCCAATAGATAAGGGACAACTGCCAGGCTTTGATCAGCCCTGTTATCAGTTCACTTGATGAAGAGCCTTTCTCCAATATAACCTGGACGGAGATGCCTTCCTTGGAGGAAGGAGCACGGTCCATCAGAAAGGCTGGGGAGGGGGGATGTCAAGTCCAGGACAAAACCTGGTGGTTTCCAAGTGTATCTGTGTGTGGCTGATTGCTGGCCAGGCGTTACTTTGAGCGAGTGCTGAGTGACCCGGGACAGCGCTGAGGAAATGCGCAAGACAGAATAACGGATCGGGCTGCCCTCCTAACGTGAGAAGGCATAATGCTCAATTACATGTTTCCTGCCTTGCACTGTCCCAGTTGGTGTGTGGCAGCTTAAATATTCAAGATTACTGCCAGGCAGACCCCAAAATATATACTCATTAGGAGAATGTAGATACCAAAGACATCCTGAGGGATTTTAATCAAAGGCAAGTCTGGTATGCTGATGCTAATTCAGACCCTAAGAGGGGCTTTTTCATACAGAGTTTGTCTGGGCTTGCTGGCCAAATAGGGTTGTCAACCAATAGGTATTGCCCTCTTTCCCTTATCTGTATTGTACTTAAAATTTCCTATCATATAACTTAAATTTCTTCTGTGAAAAAGTTTTTACATTTTGCTCCACCCTGGCTGGAGTTCTGTTGAATGTCTGTCCCTAGCTGAAGAATTTGGAAAATATCAGTCAAAATAATTTTCAACCATCATTATAGAAAATTAAATTTAAATGGTTTGTTGCCAATTGACATTGGTAACGTTCTGCTTTGAGGCAGGGACTTGAAAGAGGATCATGCTGTGATTTGTATGTCACTGACATACTTCTTTCTTTTCCTGTGAAAATCACTGCATGTTATGAGATTTAGGAAAAAAACACAACTTGCACACACTTAGCAAAAAGTCTTTCATTTTTCCAAGTAAAATGTCAGCGTATTTAATTCATATTCAACGTATTCAGCCTTCTGATGGTGCTAAATGGGATGTGTTATTTCTGAGAATCATCAAGCATGCTCTCTCCATCCTCCATCCTACCATCAAGTTGAATTGAATAAATCTGAGCCAACACGTGGCATTTTTTGTGGTCAGATGAACCACTTGGTACAGAAGATCAACATTGTCTCTCTTCCCAAGTTTGCTTATACTGTATTGCTTACACTGAGGCAACACAGACCTCAAAGCCTGCAAGGTTAGTCATTATCTGACCTAACCGTTTGCAGCAAAGGTCCCATTAAATTTTCTCGGGTTGCAAACAAAACAGGGAAGCAGGTTCTCGGTTACATCTGTCACCCAAAAAAGGAGTATACTCTCCTTTGTCTCAAGGAGCATATGTGGGTGGGCTGTCTGTGACTGACAACATTAAGAAGATCCATAAGAGCCAATGTGGGACCCAAATGTTGAGTATACCCAGCCTCGTTTCAGCCTGCAAGACTTTGTAATCACATATGGCACAAGCTTTACTCTAGATGGGCCATGCATTTTTTCCATTTTCTCTGCACATGCATGTGAACTGTTTCCATAAGGATATTCCTTAGGATGTGTTTACATTGGGTTTGCTGATACTCAGGTGGGGATGCCTGTCATTCATGTCAAAGGAATATAGGACCACTCTTGGCAGTCAGGAGATCTCTGTATTTATCTTATATTATTTAGGTAAGAAAATTCAACATACAGCTTTTGAGGAACAAAATCCCAGGGAAACCATTCAGCTTGCCACAGATCATGGCAGGAAAGACCATGGGATCTGCTCTCTAACCATGAGAAATCATGAGTCCTGCTCCTGGGCTGAGGCACACCCTCTTGTAAGATCAGCTCCTGTACATGATAAAGGGTAGCATTTTGCACTCTTTTGCCCTGATAAGTATATTTCACTGTGGGTAATTATAAATCAGGTACTAAACCACTTTCTAATGGCACAGAAAACAGTTAGCCAAAGCATGACTCACAATTCTTCCACAGCTTTGAATTGTCTCAGTGGGTTTCAGTGCTCAGCTTAGCACGTGTAATGTGTCTTCTCATATAGACGGGATGAGGCCCTACTTAAAGTGGTAATGATTATATACACCATACTTCTAAATGTATAAACTGCTTTTGAACAGACTGGAAAAGCTAAAATACCAACTGCTAAACCAATGAATCATACTTTGTAAGGGAGTGTTTTTATATATAATGTATAAGATCCAACTGTATATGTATAGGCAGAGTGAATACTTACACATCACATGTGTAAGATATAAATGATCCTGATGAACATGACTGAAGTAAATATGTTAATGCTCCAGTTAGAACTATTTCTACATTAATTTCAAAATGTTTTTGTTATAGTGTAGATTCAATGTCAGGAAGATGAAGGAATCTGGGCTTTTAACTGCAACCTCCACATTGCAGTGTGACTCTATGGGGATGTTGAAAATTAAACATTTGGTTTAAGCATTAAACACTTAAATTTTCTTTTTAAGTCCTAGGCCTGTGTAAAAGCAGATTGGGAAATGGTTTACAGTACTTCCTATTGGGGGCTTCCATGCAGGCAATGTCAGAAATGACATCACTTTTCTGCTAGTTACTTTTATTACTTTTCAAGAAAAAGTCTTTAAAATGCCAACATGTAATTTTCCTGGTGACGAGTGATAACCTTTATGAAAGGTTTGTTTTTCTTTTAAGAGATAGATGCTTTCAGCCCACCTCCAAGTTAGTGGGCTTTATCAAGGGAAGTCCCATTCGTCCCCAAGTCTTGCCAGCCCTGAAAGGTGTGGAAGGATAAATCACTGGAGGCAGTTGTTGTGTTCTTGGCTTCCCTTCTCCCTATTTAGAGCTTGTGATGGAATTGTCTTGCAATTGGTCTCACAGTGAACAGACCTATCTGGGAGAGGGAGTATGTAGCACACGGTCTACAAGGGTGGTGGGACAGAAAACAGAGAGGGAGGAGGAGTCCCAATGGACAAGTGTGAGCAAAAAAACCCTTCAGGGAAGTGGGGAAGGGAAAAAACAGCAAGAGTCTGAAAACACCAGTAGGACAAATGGAATGTATGTTAAAGAAAGGTGTGTGAGGAAGAGAGGTAGATAAATGGAGGTGATTTACAGGGGAATATGGCAAGTGGAAAAGACATGTTCAATGAAAGAAGCAGAAACAGCCAAGGGGAAATGAAGAGAGATCATGACTTTTTAAAAGGGAAGATATATGCCAAGCTTAGGGAGGGTATAGTGAACATTTTTAAGAGTATTTGTGGCACTGAAACACAAAGTTGTATTAATAACAATTTTCACTGTCCACCAGTGAGAGCTGGAGTGCCATACTTACATCAACTTTATATACCAAATTGAGGAATGCAATAATTGAGAACAAAGTGGGGTTTGGGGGCCTTGTTTGAATATGTGATGGACAAAGGAAACAATAAGGCAGATAATCTGTTTAGGTTTCATGTGATGTTTGCAACAGACTCTGCCTTCCACTGGGTAAAGTAACCAGAATCCCCATCTATGGTTGGATAGGTAGCAATATCTGCAAGGGTGGGTTAATCCAGCTTTATGATCCCTCAGCCTGAGCTGGGCATGTTGACTAAGACAACTGTAACACACAGTTCTTCTCTCCTCAGAGTGGCATGATCTCTGTGAGGGGTTCAGGGTTGCTTTATTTCCTTGAGTCAGCTCCTTCTGTGGTCTCCAGGTCCTTGGAAAGGTACCCCTGTTGTAGGACACTCCTCCAATTTTCTGCTGCTTAAGTGCACTGAAACCTATAATCTCAGATAGTCTATTATAATGTTTCTGTGCATAAATTATATAGGAAATAAACAAAAGCATGTGGATTTGGTAGAGGCTAATTCTTATTTTTAAATAGAATGTAATTTGCTATTGGCAAATTAATCTCATTTATCCTAGTTTCATTTGTTTAAACAATGTGAGTAGAGTTATTCATGTGCAAAGGAGTTGGCAAATGCTGCCAAATCCACTAATAAATCTGGCTGCTGAACATAGCATTTGGAAATGGAGTTATTTGCCATTCTCATTTTGTAGTATGCTAATTTCCACAAAAACCCACTATGATATTAGAGAAAATTATGGCTTCTCCTGGAGAAAAAGCAAAAAAGACATTATTAATCTGCCAATATTATATAAGAACTAGCAGAAAACTGTAGTGAGCAAGATAGATTTGCAGAACTGTTCTCTTTTGTCAGCGGTGGAAATGGTCCCACTGACCTGTTGCAGAGTCCATTTAAAATCCAATTCTGTGTTTTTATATTAATCTTCTCATTTTTAGAGCTTTCAGTTAGAAGTTACTTACAGTAACTCCAGCTTTTTTGTGCACCCATGCATGTGGCTACAAAAACTATATAAATCTTTGCCATACTTGAGAATTCTGAGCTAGGGGATCCCACATGCTTGAAGATTGAAGTGGCTCAGCACTTTAATTGATCTCTGTAGAATATCACAGTGGTATTATCTTCATAAGAGAGCTGTGGGCTGCCCTGGCAGCCTGCCAGGAGCCCGAGGGCTGTCTCACATTGCCATGAAATGGACCATATTGCCACCCCTGGCAGCAGCACAAAGGCTGTGTCCTACAGACCGTGCAGGTCCCAGCTCGCAGGGAGCCACCTCACTGCAGGCAGGCACACCAGAACTTTGTATTTTCTGCAGCCAAGGTACCTGTCTGCCTACTGGGGTGACAGCGAGCAGCATTCCAGCTGCACCACTTGTATGCTAAGCAAGCAGCTAAAAAAAACCCCAACAGTGCAGCCAGTATAATTATCTTTTCATCTCACCTGAGTTCAAAAGCAGGGCTTTCCCACTGCCACTCTGTTTTCTTAGCTGTCTGCTCCAGAACCACTTTGGCTGTTGGTGGTTTCTGTGGAAAATTAAAGGGGGAATGACTGTCACAGCTTCCTAATGACATCTTTTATATGCTAAGTCATTCATTTCTTTTACAATTTAAAAGCATGATGACATCATATACATAATAACCACACAGGACTGCCTGCATGTTTGCAAATAAATGTTAGAATTCATGACAATCTTTTTTTCTCATGCCAAAGATGATTAAACAATTTAGGTCCGTTTTCTCCAAGAACTTTCCCTGTAAATTGAAATGCCTCTGCCTCTATCTGTTAATTGCTAATAGACAAGAGTCCACAGATACCTGCATGTTGCAAGCTTTCATTTATTAATTATTTACAAATTACAGTAGAAGAATCATAAAAATAATTATTATGGGAAATTATTTTCTATCAACTCTCTATACATTTGTAAATGAAAAGTAACATTTCAGCTGTATAAATGTTGCCCAGTTATCTCTTCCTGTCTTGATGCTGTGGTTTTTTGGCTTATTGATACTCTATAATATATCTGTATTTCGCACATTCCAACAGCTTTGTATCACTTTAGCACACTTCATTAGCTAACCAAGACTGAAGCCAGGCAATTCCTTTTCATTACACATGGAGCTGATGTTAAGTAAACATGAAAAGTGAAACAGAAATGTGTTAAAACATGCTTGTATCATTTTATTGCTTTGATTCTATCTCTGTGCATGACTATATCCTCAGCTGACGCTGATACAGGGTGTATTTCTTCATTCACTCATGTAAATGTACATGTAGTCTGCTGAAAGGAAGATCTACTGGTTTGTGGGTTGGGGTTTTTTTAAGGCTAACAAAAATTACATCAATTTAAACATGTTTGGGACTTCAAAAAGGCAGTTTGTATGATGAAGTGGTTCTCTATATAATTTTGTTTCCATTTTAGGGAAGGAGGTTGGTGCATCCATTCACTGCTAACACTCACGAATTTGCATATCAGTGTACAATATCTCTGACATCTAAGATCAGTACAATATGCCTGAAATATCTGAAAATGCATCAAGCTTTGTATTTGAATTTAAGCCAGCATCCTGACCTGAAAAAGTCATGGTGTTCATCTCTGGTTCTGTGGAGCACTATGTCAGACCTACATGGTTGCTTGAAGATGACACAGCAAAATCCACAGGTCCTGTAGGCATTGTCTTTGGACAGAAACAACAACCTGCACCTCTTGGAAGTCCAGTGATTATAGCAAAACAAGTCTAGCTCATCACATTCTTGAAAGCCTGATTTAAAAATCACACTCAAACAGACACCCGTGCATTTGTTTTTATTAGGTGTACTTATGCTGTTTGGTGAAATATTATTCCCTGTCCATGACTGGTATGCACTAACAGAGATAGTCACTGTCCTGGGGCCTTTGTGCTGTGTGTTTCTCAAAGTGTGCAGCAGTGGACACCCACGATGAAGCAGGAGTTTACTTCCCTGCTCACATGCAATATTCCACTTGCAGAGTGAGTGTTGTCAGTAATGATTTCGGCAAACATAAGGCGTGGTCAGAGCTGTCTTTGCAGAAGAATGGGAAACAATCCTCAGTTTCTAGCAGGTGAAATATGACCCTCTTAATCAAGGGGATCCACTGCACATCTATTTCAAATTTGACATAACTTAAACTCATGCATCTTGTGTTCCTGATTACAGTGCTATTCTGAGTGTTTGGGTTTCAGCACAGTTAGATGGCTGCAGTTGAAAGGGAAGTATTTCCTTTTTGCTTCCCGTGAAGCAGTGGTCCCATGGATGTTCTCCAACCTACTAGAAAGCAGGCCCTATTTATCTGAAACAATCTAAGATAAAATACAGCCAGCCAGCATCCCATGTTTCATCTTTTCTAGCACACTATGTTTTAAAGCAAATAGGCCCAAATTCCTGCCCAGCATGGCTTCATAGAAACCCGTGCCTTTCATTCAGCAGGTCACCAAATATAAACACTGTTATGGAAAAGGTTCATTTGAAATCAAACATGGAAAACTTTTGAGATAGAATGATATCTAAAAATATTTGCTCAGTGAGATGAAGACATTGAAATACTTGTGTAGATTCACTTCAGAGTTTGTACTAGCTCTTGTGCAGACTTCATGGTGGATCAGAGCCATGGATATCCACAGGACCAAGCAATGCAGAACAGTGACCAAAGTCCACTTTGCTTCAGCGAGCTGTTAGCAGATGGCCCTCGAAATGGGACAAGCCCATGGGAAGATGAAATGGCTGTAAAGTGAGCAATGACCTGATGTGTTGCCTTTCCTTCAGGAGATGGCACCGTTTTGAACATACATGAAACTCTGGTGGGAATTAAACCTGCAGAAATCAAAGTCCTGTCTCCACCAGCTTCCATCTGCTAATAATTCCTCTCTTAAAATAGGTTTCTTTAAAGGTCTAAGGTTTCTTTTTTCGAGTTCATATTTAAATGATGCAATGACAGGAGACACCCTAGGGTGTTACCACACTTCAAGAGGTGACTTCAAGGCCAGCAACACTCCCTGCATGCAACACTATCTTGCAGTATTGTCTCATACCATTGTTCTTTGTTGCTTAAATATTTGGAGAGGTGTGTCATGCTTTGTTATTGCCCTTCAGCCTTTTGGAGAACACAGAAGAGAGATCTCTAGTGGAACACTTCAGCACTTGACAGTGACTTCAAGATTCTTAACCCAAGATTTGTCCAAACCAAAGCATTTAGCAGGACATACCAAGTACCTTTCGCACTTCTAGTAATTTGTTCAGTTAATATACAGTTTATTTTGGTTAACTGTTGCTTCAAACTGCATTTTAGGAAGAGTGGCAAGACTGAACTCATGGAAAGAGATCCTAATTTTTAGACCAATATAAACCACTAGGAGCTCTGTTAAATGCAGAACTGCCAAAATCAAAATCAGGTTTCTATGGTTCTTGGCACAGGGGAAGCTGCTCGATTTTGGTTCCCATTAGTTATTTAGCACTTCTAGTATTTTTGTTGCTTCTGTTGCTTCATTCAGCTAATTGCCAGGATCTTGAAGAATTTTATTCCATGGGGACAAATGCTGTATTATTTTTTCCAAGCACTGTTAAATCAGCAGGGGTTACTTCTATGCAATATTATAATAGCATTTGTAGAAATATGATATGTGTTTATGACTCAGTTAAAACTATGTCTGTGGCCAAGTTATGTCAAAATGATACTGTGATACTTCAATTGCCAATGAAAAACTAATCATATGCTCCAATTTTGGTGAGCATCATTCCCCACACACACACTCAGCCACTCACAGGTCTTACTTATTAAAGCTGCCTTCTCTTTGGCTGCCAGCAACAAAAGTAGAAATGCCTACTTATATTAGCAGACACTTACTTGGCAGAAGTATTTCTCATCTCTATTTGCAGGTGTTTGTAAGCATTGCCTGCCCATCATGATGCTCAAGGACAGAAATGGTCTCTGTGACAGCCAAAGCACACTTTCAGGTCCAGGCCTCAAGAAAAGTGTAGCAGGTTGTAAAAATGTGACCTTTGAGCATCATGAATAAGAGCAGGCAGTCTATGAGGCAGAGTAGCAGCAGACATATGTTCATTACCTGTGTCTTTAGAATGTTTGACAGAGATGTGTCAAGTGTCTCAATTCAGCTCCTCCCGGCTGTGCAAACATCTGTGCTAAAATTTAAATTCCCCTCATATAGAATTTAAAGAGAAAACAGCATTCTCTGAAAAGAGGACTCAAATCTCAGTGATCTGGCATAAGAATGGAATTTAAGGTTCAGAGTAACCCCCGAGTCATGCGGCAGATGGATCCAGTTAGGCTCAATTAAAACATGAGAACATTGGGCTGGCTTGGCAGAGAGATATTGTGGCAGGGGTGGGGACAGAGCCTTCAAGGAGAAAGTGTACTAGTAAGCCCTAGTGCAGAATCTTGCAAAACAGAAATGTATGTATTTTTACTGAAATTACCTATAATGAAAGAGATATTTTGACTGTTGTACTAAAAGGTGCAGCATGGACCCTCCCCAGCTGCAAGCAATATTAGATAACATCCTGACTTAAAAAACAAAAATATGCAAATTTCTTTCCCTTTCCTTGGGCTTCATCAGAGTGTATCCAAACTTCTGTTGTATCAACAATTGAAAATATAAGCAGATAAATGGAGGCTAGCTCCTTAAAAGCATTGTAGAAAAAGCATCAAATTCCAGTTTGATTATCTGGCAAAAGGAATTTCTCCTTATAAAACAGAAGCCTCTGTCTTCCCATGTGTGAGGACACTGCCTACATACTGTAGAGAACAACTGGAATAAAAGAAATTAATAACCATATGGAAGAAAAAGAAAGGTGGCTCATTTTTGTCCTTTTTTATTTCTGATAACTAGTGCTTGGGGTAACAGAAGCATCTAAAACCATGTGCTTCCAATGTATTTCTTGGTTTTGTAGCTATAGGCCTGTTTTTCAAAGGTCTTATATTTTTACAATGAAATACGAGTTTTTAAATAGAAATACTTTTTAACTTGAAATAGCAGTGTCTCCTCTGCAGAATGAAATAACAGTCCTCTTAGATAACTTGAATATTGTACAAACAGTAGCAACACTTGCATGCATCTGTCTTACTTTCTGCGGGTACAGGCAGGACATTCATTGCTTATTTTGCTCCCAGTTTCTAATTACACCCCATGGCTTAAATTTGGTAATTATGATTTTAAAAAAGCCAGAAGAGTGAAAGAAGATGTATTGATTGCTGTCTCCTTTCCATTCTGTAATTCAGGCTCCACTTCATCCCCTTTGTTTCCATCCCATTAGTACTTTATTACATGCAGCATGATCTAGGTCTTGAAGGGGCATTGTTTACACACAAACAAGCAGGTGTTAAAGCTCCTTTCATCATCTTAATGACACATAAGCATCTCTAGGGCTTTCAGTGAGGACACTGCTTCTCAACAAAGAGACAGCTCATCTATTTTCTAAGTGTAGTCCCTATTCCTGCCCGTTTTGTCCTTATGGATGTAGAGCAGAGCACTTTCCTCCATCACTTAATCCTTGCTTCTCTTCATCCATTGCTGTTCCCCAGTATCTGTAGGGTAAGATAGCAAAGTCTAGTCCAAAGAACCAAAATTATAGATGCAGGATAAGGAGATGTCTGCAGCTACTTGAAGGCAGGCTGAGATTTCAGGTGAAAGGGTGCTCAGACCAACATAATTGCAGTGGAGGAGGTCTGGACTGTACAATAAGAGGCTTAAGGGACTCATGGTCCATTAAGAAGGTAGGAGCTTGATAAGGTCTTTTGAGCTGGCAGAAACATGTTCCTTTTCAACTCCCCTACCCCAGGCTGGTACACTCACAATTTTCCAAAACAATTGTTGTTTATGCTGAAGTTTTCCACGTTTGGTCTTTCTCCAAAACCAGATTTCATTGTCAGGTTTTAGCTGAAGGCCTGCTGTTGCTGCTTGGGTGGGCACATGTAGGGAAGAAGAATATTTTTAAAACATCTGAATGTTATCATGCAGTCAGAAAAAAAAAATACTGAAGTCTGGTACTTGGAATGAATGAAATTATTTGCTAATACCATGCACAGATGAGCTTTTGCAGGGCAGTATGAAATATATATTGCTTTAACCCATTTGGTTAAGGTCAAGAATGAAGTGACTCAATGTCCTGGCTTGTTACAGACATGCTGTTCCTGCATGGAGAGCTGATTTGAATATTGAGCTATGGTTCAGTGTTGTTGATTTCAACATGTGATGGATCAACCCCACAATTTCAGAGCAACCTCAATTGTCCAGAAAGCTTGCAAGCCCTCCTGGCAGAGTTGTGCAAGACCAGAGGGTTAGTTTGTTTTGTTTTGTTTAATGGAGCTGTAACCTTGCCAAGCAAAGAGACAGACTGCACATCAGCAAGGACAAATTTTCATCCAATTTTTACGCTCTGCTGAGATCACAATCATCTCCAAGAGGAAATCTTTAAGTTTTTGCAAAAATTAGTTTTGGTAACGTGTTTCTTTGGGGTGTTTGCTTACAACACAACTCACATTTCTACTACATACTCTTAGATAAATCATTAATTTTATTTGCGGCTTGCTCTGCAACCTTAGAATAGTAGTTTCGTATTTTTTCTGCCTTTAGGGGGACAAGAATTAGAAATTATCTCACAACAAACACTGTGTAAAGATAAGAAATTACTGTTGTTATTGTAGAAATATGGAACTAGGTGAGTTCTACAAATACTGGCTTCATTTCTATCATCACTATTCTTGAATTAGTAGTTGTGGGAAAGATCTATAATGTAAGAGGAAATAGACAACTGATAGGAATAGTTTGTTAGTCTGAAAAGGAAAAGTGCTAGACAACTAAGAATCCTCTTCATGGTCCAGTCCAAGAAAAATATTCAATAAAATTATATTGGTAGTAATAATGTGATCTTCCTGTAGCAAAATTGGAGGTATTCCTGCAATCATTCCTCCTTATTATCTACTACCATGTAAGTAGCAAACCAGTAAGTTTCCTGAGTCAGTTTGTACCCAAAACGAACATCAGCATCCTTCCTGAAAGCATTCCAGATGTAACCAGGGTCGTAAAACAAAACAGAAGGTTGATGGTTTTACTGTGATGCACATTGCAATCAAGTAGTTATCTGATGGATCATCTACTTTTTATGATCCATGATGAGAAATATAGCTGTCATATGAGGAATAGATTTCTCATCGTAAAACGTACCTCTGTAATTTCAGCACCTGAATAAGTGCTGCCTCAGGTGCTGATTGTGCTAGTAAACACTGTCTGAAGAGTGATTTCCCCATCTGTTTCTCCTCCTTCCAGCTAAATGCACAGTTTGGCAACAAGTGTGTTTCTGCAGTTCCCTCCCGTTCAGCAGCTCCTGCTATTAAAGTTCTCCCATGAGGAGGGTCCTGTTGGGTAGCTGCTGATGCAGGAGCTCACCTGGGGGAAGAAAAGCCTGGTGTGTAGGTCAGTGTTTCTGTAGAAAGCCAGTGAAGCAATCTCTCATGGGAATGTTAAATCTCTTGTGGCACAGATGGCTTCAAGTCACTGCTGCCACTGCAAGGGGCTGAACTCATGTACCTCGTTCAACTCAGGTTTCCAGTGTTAATAGGTGAGAGAAAAGCTCCTAGTTTATGTAGGGTTGTTTACCTCTACACTGGTAAGGCAATTAACTTGGCCCTTGGGGTAGATGTCTAAAATCAGAGCTCTCGAACCTCTTGTACCATATTTATGTACAGCACGTTCTCCATGGGAGAAAACAAGATACACATTGAGGATGTAGATGAAAACATGCCGAAAGTTGCAATGATTTCACCACTATCCATAGGACTTCTGGTATAAATCAAATGGATGTTAAAAGTGAGGAAACCTCTTCATCTAATGTGATGATTGAACCACAGGAACAAATTTTCCTCTCGGATTTGTGTTGTGGACCCCCTGTGTTATAGAGAGGTTATATGTTTCAGCGTGCTGACAGACACTATTACATACTGGGCTTTATTCACCCCTGTTCCTCCAGCCTCCCTTTGCACCTCTGGATCCCTCTGCCTTTGGCACTTCTGCTGGTGAGGCTCCCAGATGGGGTGTGGTTTAGCTAAAATGGGTGCTTTTCACCATAGGAATAAATTATTCCTATACTACTGTCTGAAAAGGGTGGGTCTGGAGCCAATTTAGTGAGCATAAGTTACAATTGACTTTGGAAGTAATAACTTATGCTTTGAGCTTCCTTAGATGTATAGCCAAGGAGCTGTCTGGCTGCATGTGTTTTTACACATCTTTCAGCTAAATTAGAAATCCAAGTGCAAAATCTAATTTGTGGAGATATCTTGGAGATTTGTGACCTTCCCAGAATACTTTGAGTCCATAAATGAGCCAGAGGGTCTCCTCTGGTTTCATCGACTTTTTTTTTTTTTTTTTAATTGCCACGTATGGTACATTATTGCTAAATGATACATGAAGTTTATTATATCTTAGTTAATGAATCTGAGTGTAATTTTCCCCAGTCCTGGCAAGAAACTCTGCTGAAAAGCTGATTAGTGAAGGGAGCCAACTTAACTGAATACCCTGTTCAGAGATGTGACCAAAGATTGAAGTATATTCACATGTGTCAAAGGTAGAAAAGCCTTAGGAAAGCATAAGATGGGGATTGCACTGAGCTGAGAAGTAGGAGGACAGTGGATGGAGCCTTTTAAGGAGATGGGGAGAAAGGTAATGGTGAAATGGAAGAAAAGCAGTAGAAAAACATCAAATTGAAAATTAAAATAACCATATTTGGAGATACTGGGAATATCCAATAACACTTGACTCAAGGAGGAGCCAAGTTAGATATGCCTCCTATGCTATGAGAAAGAAAGCTTAAAGCAAGCCCTGAAGCCAAGGGGAGAACCTGCTTTTGAGTTTAGTAGTCTTTACATCACGTTAGTGGAAAAAGGACTAAATCAAACAGACATATAAAGAGCAAGAAAAATGGCACATGGCTACAGTTCATTTCTTCCTACTGCCAAATTTATGAGTTTAGCCTGGTGGGATGCTACCAGCAGAGGTGATGAACATTACAAACCTGGGCTGTATTTAGCCCACTCAGTCACTTCGTGGCCAGGCTCCTGATGATTTTGGTGGGAGAATGCATGGGAATGTGCAAGTCCCTCCTCCCCAGAAATAGCAATTCTCCCAAAAATATTCTGTTAGCTAGCATGAGCAGGTGTCTGGAATTGTTAACATACTTTTAGTACACTAGTTAGCACCTCTGATGAGGTCAGTTAAACAATTTCAGCCTTGAATATAGAAGTTGAAGCACTTAGGGTTTGTAGGAGGAAGAACTTTATTTCAGAGAGGTGCTGAAATTTGTATGAAAATACATAGCTTGAGGCACACATATGAGCAAAAATGAGAACAACAACCATCTCTAAATGTTCTTTTAATATGTGGATTTGAATGTGTTCAACATTATGTATGTTGCTACACTTATTTTTCTTCTTATGTAGACAGGCACGAGTCTTCCCTGCATTGTACTTTGTCTAATTCGTACCCATGCAAGACACAGACCAAGTGGGAGTAAATCAAGTTGGTTCCACCTCCTAGTTAAATATGTGAATAACTATTCTGGATGTAAAGCAGCTGAAAACAGTACTGCTCTTACTTAGCATTTGCATGTCTGCTGTCATGAAGGATCACACATTTCGCAAAGTTCCTACACAGAAAGAATTGCAGATGACAAATGTCCCGTTACTCATGTAGCTGGTCATTTTTGTATGCAATTACCAGAATTGCATGCTCAGTTCCAGTAACTATGTGCACTAAAATAGGCTACAACAGCCTGCTTAGGGCTGTTAATAACATGGTCCAAAGTCTCAGTCTTTATTGTTTTGTTGTTTTGTGCTGGTTTTCTTAGAGAACTGAGCTAGGAATTAGTTTGGTTGTTGACTATTCAAGCAAAGGGCAGCACACATCTACGTGTACTGCCAAGGCTGCAGGACTGCAGAATTTCTGCATTGACCCCCATACAGTTTAAATGCTGAACTCACTGATGGGCCAGAAGATAGATACTGCACCAGGTGACCAGCTGTAGTGCAAGGCTCAAATAAGGAACAAACAGCTCCTGAAATTTTGCATTTAAAATCCTTTAAAATCCATCCATCTCAAACTATCAGTTTCATAGTGAGGCATAAGTCCTTGCCATAAGCAATTCAGAGTCAGCCTGCAGTAGCTGAGGAATACTTAATTGGCATTTCTCTTTTTTGCATATCACTGTTCTCATCGGTTCTAGTACGTGTTTTTTTTCCCGCCTGTACAAACCTCTTTGCCTTAAAGAACTCATGAAGGAAATAATTAAAAAGTACACAGAGGAAAACTGTCTGAGCAGAAGGGGCAGAAATCCAAGGTGCTGTAGGGAGTTGCCCCAAACACTCATTCGGATGATTATTAATTTTTTTCTTACTATTATTTTATGACGCTGTTTATGTTTAATTACTCATGTTTTCCTAACCTGTGTGACAGGCATAATTTGAAGAGCAGTAGTAATGATCAAGCTGTGGAAGTGCCAGCTGCTGCCTACGTGCTCAAGCAAGCATAGAGCAGGCAGTGTCAGGAGACAACTGTCTCTTGATTAGATCTGAACTTCTTCTTTTCTCATGTTGATGAAAATGATCCTGACTGTTAATATTTAAATATAAATTATGCCCAAAGATGCTGTGAAAAGCGAGAGCTCTCTCAGGTCACTGCCTGCATGGAATAGTAAGTTTGTGGGTCTTTACTGCAGTATATTGAGTTAAAATACTGTTTTAGTTGTAAAAGATACAGTTGGTCTATCTGAGTGTTTTTCATCTGAAAATTAAGTCTTTAGAGCAGAAAAGACAAGCCAATAAACTCCTAAGTTCTGTTACTCTCAAGTCAATCGTAGCAGCCTGAAGTGGAAAAGTTGAGGAAGCAATGGTAATCTTTTAGTATTGCTAGGATGAGCATTTGATTTTTATGTGAAAGACACTATAAACAAAAATCCAGGGGCAGAAATAGAAGTGAAACTGTGGACAAATGAGAAATATGTGGTTGAGCAAGTCACCTGCTGCATCACGGTGCTGTATGATCACTCATCCTTGGAGCAGTTTGCGTGTGGGGGGTTGCTCACTCCAGATCAACGGCAAGGACTTACACAGGGCAAATTGTGCCAGATGCAGTGTGATGTGAATGCTTGGCTTCATCTGTAGTAAGCTATACATCAGAGGGAAATGGTGGGATACAGCCCAGGTTCTCATCTTGTTCCTTCCTCTCATTCCAAAGTGTTGGTCAAGTGCCTAAATCATCCTGCCTCCTAGCTTCATAAAATGGGGGTGACAGTGCTTTCCTCCCATTGTAATGCCATTACTGTGGCTTACATAAAATCTGTATCTTCTCTGGTGGTCCTTCATTGTCGCTGCTGTGCTGCTGTGAAGCGGTTCTGTGCTAAGTGGTAATACATCTAGTTGAAGTCTTGCTCAGGTTACAAGTGGAATGAAGCTGCCAAGATGTTTATCTAGCTTTCTTCAGCTGCTTCTGAGATTCTCAGTAGATACACGTAAAATCTGTAATTCATTGCTTTGTGTGTTCATGTGTATTGCTGTTACACTGGAATACATCAAAGAAAGTAAATCAAGCCAGAAGGTTTCACTGGTGACCTGCACTGAAAAGGAGATGAGAGCTTTAGATGAATTCAAACAGAATATTCCAGGAGATGGTATTTGACTTTGATAAATTTTCGGAGAAAGGACTGCCATTTCTGTGTTTGTGCAATGCATAATGGGACCCTTACCTGGCATCTCTGCACTGCCAAAACATGAATGAAAAATAGGATTGCTTGTCTGAGGAACAGCTCTGTCTTTCACATTGAAACTTGGCAATAAATGATTCCTGTGTGAGTGGTCTCAAGAGACATTTTCCTTGTAAAGTAGTCAAGTGATTGATGAGGCATCTCACATTTTAAACATTATACAGGTGAAAACATTGGAGTATTCTGAGCCCATGCCTGCTGCTGTGTATGCCTGAACAGTTTGCTTGCTTTTTAATTGTGGAACTAGAGAAGGTTTGGTAAGTAGGGCAGAACCAGTAGAAAATGCTAACTGTTTTCCTTCTGTAATGAAGTTTTTCATGTCTGACCGCTGCAGGGTGAAGTAATGAAGAAGTTTTTGGTAACAGATCCAAAATTCCTTTCTTCTTTAGTTGAAAGTATTTAAGAGAAGAAGGTCATTGAGAGGACAGATTTCAAGAAGTGGTATATGCATTTGGTGATGTTTTGGAAAGAAGCAGAGCATATTAGCCATGCTTTTAAAGTGTATGTGGCTAATGCACTGCCAAATCTGTGGAATTTTATAGCAGTCAATGTATCTGCTTTTTACCCCTACTTACACTGGCACTGTGAGTTTTAGGATATCTTATTGCTTCTTCAAAACTTATTTCAGCATAGTTTCAGCCCTGTCAGCAAATCTCTGCTGTGTTACCGGTAATATGAATTGCCCTCCAGAACCCTGCAATTTTCCTCACAAAATCCTGAGGAAAGAGAAAGCTGATGTGTGACAGAATACCACTGGAAAAGAAAAATGAACAAATCTGTGATGATACAGAGAAAAAAGAAATTGAAAAAATGTTGAGGTGAAAAGAACACTATAGTAGAAATGAGGGGGAGAGAACAAAATCTCACTGTGAGGTAACATGTTTTGAGAATGAAGGAGAGATAGGAAAGTAAGGCCAGATTTAAGATGATGTTTGTGAGCAGGAGACTGATGCTCAAAAGAGAAATGGGACAAGCTTGAAGGAAAGAGAAAGACTGGGAGAGACATCAAATTAGGAAATAAATATGTCTTACAACAAAAAGAGATAAATGGGATTTTACAGGAAAATAACTTCACCAAAGCACAGAAAATACATAAACAAGAAAGAAAGTGAGAGAAATTAAATACCAAGGTAAGGGAAGGATGGAAGAAAACAAAATACTGACCTTTAAAAAGAAAGTAAGATACCTGTAGTCATTTTATTGATTTATTGAAAGATTGTGTGGCAAGTTTCATGTCTGCTCTGAAAGTGAAAGATGTCATAGGAAAAACTATGATTTTTTTTTCCCAGGCTTTCCTGTGCAGGAAATGTAATAGGAAGTTATTTTTATTAACGAAGATCAGAGAATATACAACAACAAACTACCAAGAATGGTGTGGAAAATCCGGTTATTTTTCCAGTCAGACCAGAAGAACCTGTGGCCATTGACCAGCAGGAGCCTAAGGGTCAGATTATTAAGCAGCAGGATCAGTGAACTGCATGGCAATTGGAATTCTGTGCATCTTTAAATACACACCAACAAACTTACATTACAGTCAAAAAGAACTCTTGAACACCATGGAGCTGGTATTTGTAGCCATTCATTAATTGCTTTGCGCTGTTTGGTCTGCCTAATCAACACAAACAGCAGACTTGTTTGATTTCATTTGCAAATGTGAAACCAATTGATTTTACGGCAATATACTGCTTGCTGAGCAGTATTTTTCCATCAAGACAGTCAGGTTACACCAGTCACCAAAAACTGATGAGGCAGAACAGTGAGAGCCTTGGACAGAGGCAAGGTCTTTGGCAGAATGTTTCGGAATTTGTTAGGGGTAATGCACCCCTTGGTTCAGCGTAGCCGTGATGCTGAGCGTGCTGGGAGGACTTTATCCTTCCAAAAGCTATGACAAACTGTGGCATTACTCAGCCCACATCCATAACACACTTGCAAGGGACTGTGAGATGAGGGAATGGGGAGCACGGTGCCTTTTTTTGCAGCAATAGCATGTGTTTCATCTGTAAAAGAGATATTCAGCTGTCTACCTTGCCTGGACTTGACCAGTGGCCAGTGTTTTATCTTAACAGGTTTGGTTGAACACACATGCAGAGTAAAACAGTGTTTGTTTATGGGCAGGAAATGCATAAGCTTTTTCATGAATAAAGTGTGAGTTTGAAACATTGAATGTGACATGCATTGTTGTGTGCTACTACCTGCAAAGCGTTCTTCTTTGTAGTGTCCTACTTGGACTCAAGCACTAAATCTTTCATCAAAGCAAGTCTGATTATCTTGCACATGGTTTTCCTGAAAGGATGTTATGATTTTCTAGATGTTTGGTGGCTGGTGATAAATTAGGCTTTTATGATGTCATGTGAAAGGCCACTGCTTGGACTTCCTTCTCTATGAAGTGCACAGGAGAATGCATTTGGGACATACTCAGCATCAGAAATTATTCTACCTTGTTTTATTTTAACCCTTTTGTGGACTCTTGCTTGTCTTGTAACTGTGTTCAGGCAAGGATAGCTTCATTTTTGCAGGCAGGAGCCCCACAGTATAATGTTCTGAGTCCCCTCCATATGGGTACTTGGAATTGTTTTCCCACTTGGGTAAAAAGATCTCAGTTCTTGAGCTCCCTTTAAGCTTTTCACAGCTTAAACTCTCTCCAGATATTTTGTCTTGAAAAGGATTTTCAAATCAGATGGGGGTTTTATTGAGAAATTGGAATGCAGTGAGGGGTGGGGGATAAGGTGATGCATCCCATAAATTAGGTCGGGTTTATGACTGTGTAGAGGGAGGCTGCTTCTAAAAAAACAGCCAGCAGTAAAAGGCAGATTGTGGCTTTGTCCAGAGAAGCGGCAGCTCCCTTCTTCATCCCCCATACTGCAGGGAGGGAGTATTTTACAATTTCTTCTCAAACAATGAGAAATGACTGAACATCCTCCATGTTAACTCTTATGTACTAGTCAATCCACAGCAGGGAGGAAGACAGGAAGAGAGAAATATCCACCTCCTCTCTGTCCTCTTCCCCCAAGTCTTACCAGAAGCTTCAGAGGGACAGAGGTTCATGTGACACTAAGAATTAAGGAAGGGGGTGTCATCTCTCCTGCCCAGCTTCAGGTGGTGAGGTGAAAAAAGGGCATAGATAGCAACTGGTTTCATAGATGTATATAGGCAATATAGTGTATATAGGTGTATGCAGGCTATATAATCAAATTTTTCAATTGCATGTTTTTTAAATTAAAAATTCCATTTTGAATAAATTAATATTTTTATTAGGGCAAATATAATAGCACGCTATTCCAAAAATATTTTAATATAATTTTGATGTTAACATAACAAATACCATTCTTTTTTTCAGAAATGTGAATGTCCATGGGGTAGCAAAATCACCACAAACAATGCATCCTGTAAAAGAAAAGGAATAATTTTTTGAAGAAGTAGTATCCTGAGTTCATAGATCTGCATTCATTAAATTGCTGCTTAATGCTCTAAAAGTAGATAAATATCTGTATGTAAAATACAAGATAGCTGGATAGCTGTCCTAATGTTTACTGTTTTGTTACATAATATTTGGTATTTGACCAGAGTTGATAACTGAATTTGTTTACATTTCCAATATAAGTTGCTATAAATGAATTATTTTTTAGTGGAAGAAGAGAAGAAATCAAGTAGGATTGCAGCCTGGATTGGTGGGGTTATCAGTTTTCCTATTCATTTTGACATGTCAGGCAGCTGAAAAAGACATTCATTCCTGCACAATAAACCCAGCTGAAACCAAACAACTTCACAAAGTGATTTCCTGATTTTTGCAGAAAATGTGAAGAGTAGGGAGTGATGAGAAAACTAATCAGAGCAGATAAAAAATTGTGAGAAATACATGTAAAAATGTTAAAGGTATCATGCCCTCACCTAAATACACATAACGCAACAATAAAACCGCATATGATGAGGACATTATTATCTTACTCCCCCTCCCAAAATAGTTGTCAGAGTGGAGAACAGATAAAGCAAGAAGAAAACACATTGAATAGTGAGCAAAAGCAGGACTTGAAGGTACCAGTGAAAAGATAAGAAACCTGTTCTTTTCCTATACTACAGCTGATCTCCATCCGTATGAAAGAGGTTTATTTCTCACAGGGTCTTGGTTTTTAGTGATGTGCAGGTGACACATTTGTCCAGGGGGCCTGAAGAAACATGCTTTTCTACAACCTCCCCCAAACCTCTGCTGTAAAAGGAAAATTCACAAATGCTTCTAACCCATGTCATGTAAAATCCGTGTTATTCAGACACCTCTTAATAGCCAGGTTAGTTTGAAACATGGAATGGTTAGCTCACACATCAGCAGCCAGGCTACAGGGCAGTGGAAGTCAGTGGGAGTAGTATTCAGCATTTGCAAAGAGCATTTCTATTTTGTTACAAGAGTAGGAAGATCTTTCTTTGGTAATTCTTAGTTTGCATTTTAGCAAATATTTTAGCACTAAAGATTTTAGATGTGATGTGCATGTTTGGATGACGTACAACATATGAGAAAGGAAGGGTTTCTGCTGGAGCAAGGCCAGAGGAGGGCTTGTCAGAGGGCTGGAGCACACCTCCTATGAAGACAGGCTGAGAGACTTGAGGTTGTTCAGCCTAGAGAAAAGGGGATGGAAATAGAGCAGCCTTCCAGTACCTATGGGGGACCTACAAGAGAGCTGGAGAGGGACTTCATACAAAAGCACGTAGTGAGAGGACAAGGGGGAATTGCTTTAAACTGTAAGACGGTTCAGATTAGGTACTAGGAAGAAATTCTTTACTCTGAGGGTGGTGAGGCACTGGAACAGGTTGTCCAAGAAAGCTGCGGATGCCCCATCCCTGGAAGTATTCAAGGCCAGGTTGGATGGGGCTCGGAGCAACCTGGTCTAGTGGAAGGTGTCCCTGCCCATGGCAGAGGGATTGGAACTGGATGATCTTTACTGTCCTTTCCAACCCAAACCTTTCTCTGATTCTGGGACTGTGTCCAGCCCTAATACCTGAACTATCATAATTATGGTCTGTATATGGCAAATGGAATGGGTTTGATTTTCTTCCTCTCCTCCAGAAGTTCCTTGCTTATTTAGGAGAAGGATTCCTGTGAACTAGAAATGAGCTTGCCATTTGCAAGCCTCTTTGCCACTTTGCAGGGCCATGAGTTGAGGTTACAATTGCACTTAAATCCAGACTGGGGAACAATTTCCAGGTCTTCCCAGGCATGCAGAATTGGGCTTCAGGGCAAACTAGGAGGGAAGGAAGCATCCACCCCACAGCAGGAATTCTGCTGGGCTTTCCCTGCGGTGGGGAGAACGCTTTTGGGACTGCCCCATGCATGGCAGCTTGAGAAGCAGCCGTGGTCCCACTTTGCAGCGGGATGCCCTGGCACAGAGCTGTGTGGGATGGCTCCTGATGAGCGAGCTCAGCTCCAGATCCAAAGCGAGTGAAATTCAGCACTGGCTTCGGGGATATCGGGCTGTAATTCGGGAGGAATTTTATCTGGCTCGAGGGACGGCACTGGCCAAGATGTTTTCTCAGGCTTGGCTTGGCAAGTGGACAGATCTGAGTAATGCTCAGCCCTGCGAGGGGCCTTTGTCCCGGCAGCTCCTCCGGTGCTTGCCCTAGGGCTGAGGTCTCTCCTCCCAGGCATCCAGAGCGGGGAAACCGCCTCCGGCTCGGCGATTCGGGCCCGGAGGCACCTGGGGCCAGCTCTCTATGCCTTGGGCCAGTTCCCTCTGCCCAGGCCACCTCCCCATGCCTGGGCCAGCTCCCTCTGCCCGGGCCACCTCCCCATGCCCGGGCCACCTCCCCATGCCTGGGGCCAGCTCCCCCTGCCTGGGCCTGGCTCCCCCTTCCTGGGCCACCTCCCCATGCCTGGGCCCAGCTCCCCCTGCCTGGGCCTGGCTCCCCCTGCCTGGGCCGCCTCCCCATGCCTGGGCCCAGCTCCCCCTGCCTGGGGCCAGCTCGCCCAGCCTGGGGTCAGCTCCCCCTGCCTGGGCCCAGCTCGCCCTGCCTGGGCCTGGCTCCCCCTGCCCGGGCCCAGCTTGCCCTGCCCAGGCGCTTTATCTGTGCCGGCAGTGGGGCTGCCAGGGCCGGCACTGAGCGAGCCCGTTTCCCCGGAGCGGAGCATTGTTCCCGGCCTCCGGCCGCCGCGTGGCCCCGCTGATGGACAATACCACCCGTCCCCGACTTCCTGAGCAGACCAGACAGCTTGCTGTTCTCTCCGAGTCTCTTATCACCCCCTGTCATTGAAAGAGAGGTCTGGCTTTGGCTTCGCTTGGGGCTGATAGGCAGCAGCGAAGTGGAAAAGGCGCAGGGGAGGGAGGGGAAGGGGAGGAGGAGGAGGGAGAGGAGCTCCATTACTGTTATTATCGCCCTAATGTTTATTGCTGTTCCGAGTTCATTTGCCTTAACCCTTTGGAAGCCGGTCAAATTAAAGATTATCAAACTGATAAGATAAAGCCGCTGTTCTAACGCCCCTGGTTCCTGGCGGAAAAGCGAAGGTCGTGCTCAGGTTTTATTGACTGTGTGGTTTGTGTTGATACCTTAGTGCTGGAGCACAGGGGGGTCCCGAGATATGACCTTACCCTAAAGATGCCCAGCACTCGCAGCCTGCCAAGGTCCGTCAGGATGGTCAGGGGCTCAGCACGGTGCAGGATCAGTCCTTTCCTCAAGTCATTCTTTCCTCTTCCTTTCCTCCTCAACATGGTTTTAGTAAAGATTAAACTTTCTGAATAGGGAGGGGATTTGCATAGGAAAACATGCTAGGGGAAAAAAAACATTATGCCTCTTATTTTCAATGGCATTTAGTTATATGTGAGTTTCAGCCTATTGGTTGCTTTTGCCTTTTGCCTTTTCCTGTGGTTCTTTGCGAACAATACTGCCTTTCTGCAAAAGACTGCTGACCCAAGAGTGGAAAGCAGTCTGTTCATGCTGCATTAAAACAAATTTAGATCAGGAACCAAATTCACTGGCATTCTTCTATTCCCTTGGTACCCCAACTGCTCCACAACTTTGCTTTTCTAAGAAGAGTGGAAAGAAAAAATGAAAACTGAGCGACAACACATTTTGGCTCATCTTAAATTCCTGGAGATGTTTACTGTGCTCCTTGTTAGACTTGGGCTTCACTCTTCAATATGTTTTATCTTCAGTCTCCTCACATTTACTATGGAGATAGGAGTCTCTTGTTTTATAATTGTACAGGGTTTTCATCCCCGTTACTATAGATATTATAACAAATACTACCAAAGAAGCCAAGCCAGCATTCTCTGTCCTGTAGATCTCCAGAGGAACAAGCAGAGGAGCGCACAGTGCTCATTACTGTGACTCCCTCTGGGGTTTGATCCAAACTCAGCTGAGCTGTGCATTGAATTTTGCACCAGTTAAGCTCATGTTTACAGGCTCTGCAGCTCTGCTTTAGTGAGATATTTCTACTTTTCTTAACAGAGTGCTCAGAAGAAGTCACAGTAGCTGTTTTCCAGCGTTGCATGTGGGTTAAGACACGACGTCCCTGGGGCTGGTGGCAAGTGTGGCAGAACACTAGGGAATGGGGAATAAGGTTGATGGTGAAAGAACTGCCTAGTGAGCAATGCATGCAGTCTCCTGACGTGTTTGCAACACTTCAACAGGGCTGTTCTCCAAGCAATAAGCTGCAGCAGATGCACATATGTACTGTGAGGCTGGTGTTACTACTGAGATTTACTACTTGAACCCTCTTTAAAAAAATGCTATGTAAAATGCTTCAAGAAACACACAAAGGGGAGATTATTTAACAAGATAAATGCTAGTATATACATCACTGTGATATAAATTTTTAGTAGGGCCTGTTGTGATAAGACAAAGGGTAGTAGGGTAATAGTTTTAAATTTAAGGAGGGCAGATTTAGACAAAATATAAGGCAGAAACTTTTTTATGATGAGAGTGGTGAAACACTGAAGCATCTGAAGCAGATTGCCCAAAGAGGTGGAACGTGCCCCATCCCTGGAAACCTTCAAGGCCGGGTTGGATGGGTCTCTGAGTAAATGACCTAGTTGAAGATGTCCCTTCTCAGTGCAGAAAGGTTGGGCTGTATGAACTTACAGGTGACTTCCAACCCAAACCATTCTAGGATTCTATGATAACGATGAAGACACAAAACTGCAGTCTAATCAAGTGTCTATGTTTGGTTTTGGTGGGGTTTTTTTTGTTTTGGTTTTTTGTTTGTTTGTTTTTTATGGGATATGTTAAAGCTAAAAGGTGGTGGTATTAAGAATAAGGAAAATAAAGCACTGGTGGGGTTTGCAGGAAAATTTAGCCCGTCTGTTCCTGAAATCCTTTTTGAAAAAACGTCTTGAGTGAAAAAGTTCAAGACTAAACACTCAAGCCAGAGCCTCCACCAAGCTGGGTCAGTGCTCTTTGCTTATGGGAGCCCTGAGGTAACAAATCATCTTCCAAGCAGTCGTGCTGATTGTGAACGTAACCCTGGCTTCTTTTATACTGTTGTGTGCTTAGATCAGATTTGTTTATTTTTAGAGGTAAACCCTTGTCTGTGCTTCAGCAAGCAGAGCTGGGCACAATTCCATCCCAGGTGTTTTACTGAGGACTTGATCTCAGTTTTATTCTAGTGGAAGAGAAAGCAAAAGCTGGCGCTGGGTGCTGGCTTCAGTTGAAGGCACATTTGAAAGGGAATCAACCAAGCTGTAGTGATAAAGGAAGCCTTGGCCTTCTTTCAGGCCACACTATCTCCTTTTTCCTACGTTGTCTTGAGGCTTTAAATTTTCAGCTAGAGTTAATTGAATGAGACAGTGATACGATGCACAGTGAAACCAGATCAATCACTGCACAAGACAAAATAGGAGTCGCAATAACACTCAGAACAAGAGCTTGGGAAATGTGATATTTACATTAAAATATTTTACATTTTTGTCTCATGGTTTAAAAACCAAATTTTAAAATGCCTTACCACATTGCATAACAAATTTCTTGCTGCTTATCTGTATGAATTTGTGTGTGTGCATTTGGACAACAAAATTGAATAATCACAAAAACAAATTTAGTAATAATGGGGTATTTTCTACAGCCTCGATTGCAGAAAATGTAAAACAGAAAAACCTCACATCATAGGAACTCGTTCTGTTCTCTGAGAGGTAGTCATATGGCAGTGAGCTGCATATAAAGCTGTAGGAGAATTTACTTGCTCCTATTAAGTGGCAGCAGAGAATTTGACTGCTGTCTTTTCCATCTTCCTTCCCTTTAAATATTTACCTGGATATTGTTTCTTACTCTTAGAGTGCCATTAAAATTTGTCATTGCTAGTCACTTATGTTAACTGCTTTCATGGGGAAAAAGGACTTGCTCCTTACAAAATGGATAAGTAAAAGCAAAGGCTTGATTTTATGTTCATGATCTGAGTGCTGTAAAAACAACAGAAAGCCTTAATCAGTGTTTTCAGGGTTATAAACTCTTAGCTCAGTATCTAAACCCTCAGAGTTTTCAGGGAGTCAAAGGGCTTTCTTTTCCTGTCAGTATGTAAAGCACAATGGCACAGAAAAAGTAATCCTGCAGGAATACAAAACATGAAGTTGTGTCATTTCATCAGGTGCTTTTCCATCAGGAACAGGGGTATGGGGCAGTTTATATCCAGCAGCAGCTCTTTTTCAAGAACCAGTCCCCATTTCACCAAACCACCTCCCCACCTCCTACCTCCGAACAGGATTAAAATCCATGTTTTCTCCAGTGAAATCTGATCTCTTCTTTCTTCACTTTCTGATCTGATTGTAGTTCCAGAAAGTGATGCCCTGGTATTGAAAAATTAATACACTTTAATGATGAATATGCTAGAGGGGGATTTTTTTGGATGGTGGGGTTTGTGGATTTTTTTCCCTTTGGAAGCCTGACAGATGCATCTCTGGTTTCAGTGAAAGACTTGAACAATATAAACAAGCAGTCATTCTGTTCCAAGAGAAGCTTTTTTTTTATATTCTTATTTTATTGTAATTACCTTATTGTTTTAATATTATGAGCTACTTGTAGAAAAATACAGGAAACATGACTGCAATACAATCCTTTAATCAGGAATAGCTTTGTTCCAGTCATCATTTCCATTCAGTGTTGAAGCTTTGGCTAATAAGAGTACAATCAAACCTTGAGTTTAGGTGTAATATGGTGTTAATATTATGGTTTCATTTGGCCTCTGTGCCTAGTGTTTTCTGTAAATTAAACTTTTTAAAAGTGCCTAGGAGATATTTTGTCAGTAATGCTGTTTTCAAGTAAATTCACAAAGTTTTGTTTCTCAAAAGGACGCAAATTTCTTCAGGGGAGCCACTTAAAATCTTTTAACCCAAGTCAGCTGGGGGATTTGTATTATCATATATATTAAATCTTCCGTTATTTTCCCCTTTTTCTTTTTTTTTTTTCCCTCACAGATTATGCCCTAATACCTTTACTGCATTATTGTCAAAGCTTGTGAATTTTTAAAGAAAAAATATGAGGGCATTTATACCTAGATGGCTTCAACATACTGGTTGTTTGTGTGATCTCTGTGTATAATCCAGCACTGCAAATACTTCCCTTTTACTTATTTGCAGCCTACCCTCAACCTTATTTTGGCCTACTCAGCAGATGAGTGTTTATGTTTTTGAATAAAGGGCTGGAATTAGGCAAAGTATTTTTTTAGATAATCTGTTTTAAGAAAAAGCATTTGTCCAAGACAGTTAAAAGACTGCTCCCAAGCTGTTCAAAAGCAGAATGCAGCTACATATAGCAGGCCATGGCAATTCATTTTGTGCTTCCTATTAGATTTTTTTTTAAATGGGGAGTCAGTATCTTAGATAAGGCTTAGTTTCAAAGTATGTTTTTGATATGAAGATTGTGGATGTAAAAGTTTTACTTACACAGCATTTATAAAAATGAAAATCTAAGTTTTATTATATAGCTCTCATGACTTAAAACTAGGTGATATTAAAGCACTTCACTTCTAGCTAATGGCTTGAATTAGGGCTCAATAAAAGGCAATTGTTTTTATACTGAAATTATTATTTTATGAAGGATTTCCTTTTTCCAGACACATGCGCACATATGTAAATTAAACTGAACTCCAGATAAAAGACACACCTCCATTTCAAATCAGATTTTGCAATCCATATTTACACGACCCTCCAGGGGATCCCTCAAGTTGATGCAGTTTTGCATGACTTGGCCTCAAATGTCTGCTGCAGTTTCAAAAAGCCCATTACAGTGCTGCAGTAGGAAATCATTTAGTCTAATTTAAGGAAATCATGGCATTTTTTATATTTTCATATCATTGTATTCTGATCCATCTGTTTACTCTCTTCTGAAGGCAGGATGAAATGTTTTTTAGCCTAAAGACTGAACTAGTAAAACTGCTGCCTGGAATAAGTCTCGGCAGACGTGTTTGTTCCACATCCCCTTCTCCAGTGCCATATTTCCTTTGGTGGATTTCCTCTGCTCCTGGAAGCAAGCTGTCTCGCTTTCTTGTGCACAATTATGAAGAAGAATTTCCTACAGGATGAGGTGATTTTGGAAGTTAACATGCCCCGAACCACATATGATCAACAGAGAGCATCTGAAAAATGTGGCACGCAGCATTGCAATTGTAAAAAATCTACACTCACAAAATGCTCCTTAGCTCCACCGCTGGTCAGAGAGTGGGAGAGAGAAAGCAGTCCTTGCATTTTTCTGGAAAGCCTGCTGTGTTACCACCATAAAATCAAATGCAAGAGGAAAATTCAGCCTTAGCTTTGTTGTTCTATAATCAAGCTGGGTATGTTTGGGTTTCTTTAAACCTAGACAGATATAATGTTAGTATTTATTGCTACAAAGACACACAGCTTGTGGGAAGTGATGATATATTTTAGTCAATCAACACATACATTTGGAAAAAAGCTGACTGTTTAAACACTGTCTTCCAATTTTAAAGAAAGATACGGTCAGATTTTGCATTCAATTATAAATGCAGTTAAAGGAGTTTTTGTCTTTGTTTAATTTTGCTACATTATTTTTTATGACTGCTTGTGGGATTGTTTTGGTGTGGTAGCAATTTTAAGGATATTTGAACAGCAAGGTAAACATGACCAAAGTCTTGGTTTCAGTAATGGTTTCAAGACAATTTTTTTTCATTTATGAGATATTTAGACTTTTAATTGCATGTGGATACTCAAAATACTCTAGGAAAAAAATATGTGTACATTCAAAAGCTGGATGTTTACTGGTGTTGCATGTGGTTACCCATATCCATAAGAGTCTTTCAGCATCGTTTGTCTGTGATCATGTTTTTATTTGAAAGAGGCTAGTTGTCATGTTTGCTCTGTGATTTACATTATTTAAACAAATGGGGGGAAAAGAATTTGAATCAGTTCATTCACTACCATGACTAAGATGTGCAATAACTTCTTATAAAATGTTCACTGTTATATGGCTGTAAGACTGGAGTTCAAGCCCTCTGTGTACACACAAACAAAGAACAACTCTTTCCATCTGAAATAGCCTGGTGAAAGGATGCTGCCTCCTGGTGATTCAATAGGCATATGAGCTTCCACTAAAATTGCATCTTCAAGAGAAATAGTTCATCTTTGGAAGAGTCCAATGGTGGGGCGCAGTCCGTGCTCAGCTCACAGGGAAGCAGGAACAATGGGGAGGCCATCAGGGTGGGGAAGGTAACAGTCCTTGAAGTGCCTCTCTCTTCTTTTCCACAGGATTTTCTGCAAGGAGACTGCACCAAAGCCAGACAAAAGCTGAACTGGAAGCCGAGAGTCACGTTTGATGTGAGTGGCCTTTCTGGCAAGCTTTGTACCTGCTGGGTGTTCATGTCCTCTAAAAACAATTTGCAGGGAGGGGAAAGGAGGGGGAAACCTCTGTGTGGGGTGACCTGGGCACCCTGAGACACCCCATTTTCGGTGCCTCTGCATGGATCCTTGCTTTGAAGAAAGCAGAAACTATGGAATCTATAGGCACAGCAGGGCCTGGGCCAGGGCTGCTGTGGGCATGGCCCAACAAAGCCCCATCCTCTCCTTCTTCTGCTGTGGGGGGCCAAGGGGGCTTGTCATGTTCTGGGGCATTCCTGACATGCTGCCCATTGTCCCTGCTCTGGGGCCCTCATCTGTCTCTCTCCTTCCTGCAGGAGCTGGTGAGGGAGATGGTGGATGCTGACGTGGAGCTCATGAGGAACAATCCCAATGCCTGAGCCCTGGCTGGGCCTGGCAGGCATCACAGGACCCACGCCACAGATGCAACCCATGGCCAGCACTGCCATGAGCCACCAGGGTGGGCAGCTGCCCCCCCTGTGATGGTTTTATTGTTGGCCTGCCTGTGTGTAAAAGACCAGCTTTATTCCTGCCTCCACCCTCTACATCCTCCCAGTGCCTCTTGCCCCACACATCATCCCAGGGTCAGCTCTGCCTGGGCTAAATCTGTCTTCTGCCATTAACTGGGGAAGGATCATACTGTACCTGGAAAATTGATCAGCCAGCAAACCCATTGATTTCATTTTTAATTGAGACTCATCTTTCTATTCTCTAGGATCTTCAGCACATTTTTAGTACTTAATCCCATTTGAGAAACAAAGCATTCCCTGCTCTCCACTCCTCCCCTCTCCACATCAGCAGACCGTTGGTGCAAACATGGGCTCACCATTGCTCCGGACCTTGCTCCACAGCTTCCCCTTTCTGCCTTTCCTGAACACTCCTTGTTTTTCTTTCCTGCAGCCTTACCTCCACCCTAGCAGCCCATTTCCAGCACCTGAACTCTGTAAAAGTTTGGATAACTTGATATAACTTGCAGTGAAATCGCCTTTTGACCATGCTGAATTAATTCCTAATTGCTGGAATCGCTTTCAAACCAGTCAAGCTGGGTCTTGTATATGTTTTTCAGATCTTCATTTCAGAGTGTGCATGAGTCACAGAAAGCCTTTTTGTCCAGCACCTTCTCAATCTGAGGAGATTTGGTTTTTTACTCCCTCCCCCAGGAATCCACCCATTCCCTTTCCACCTTCTTCCTGCTTACTATAATTAAACCTCAGACAGGAGCGTGAACCATTTCAAAAGATGAGTTAAGAAATAAAAACAAAATAAATAAAAAAAAAGCTTTAAAAAAATAGAAACTTTGAGGTGAGTAAATATTTTTTTGCTTTTTGTGCCAAGGTACCTGGGTTATCCAGAGGTCGTCAAGCCCATACATTTCCCGTTGGTTTAGGATCTTCCACCCACCAATTACTCCCATCATTTTAACTTTATGCCTGGAAGTGAGCAAAGAGCAAGATGCACAGGAGGGAGGCACACAGGAGATACACTTCCTTGAAGTTCATCTCCTGCTTTTCAACTTCGTAGTGGGGTGACCCTCATGTTGAGAGGAGGCCAGTCGCGGGATGGGAGGGGGGGTAGCTATGTCCCGTGATGGAAGTGATGCAGGTGGCAGGAGGGAGCTCGACAGCAGCCTAGGGGGAGCCGGGAGGGTGCTCCGTGCTCCGGTCTCCAAGGGCGACATTTGCCGGAGGCGCCGTGGGAAATGTGCGGAGCGGAGCGCGCCCGGGCATCGGAGCAGCCGCTTCCTTTGGGTCTGTTCCTTGAGAGCGCGAATGGGGAAAGGGAAACGGGGGAGCCCGGCCGCTGCTGGAGACCCTTCCTACAGGTGCACAGAGTACGAGCCCTTGTAAGGCGGAGAGGAGAGGGAGTGCNCCCGGCCGCTGCTGGAGACCCTTCCTACAGGTGCACAGAGTACGAGCCCTTGTAAGGCGGAGAGGAGAGGGAGTGCGGGGACAGAGCGATGTCCCTGTTGCGCTCCCTTCGAGCATCTCCCCACCCGTGTGGGGCTCTCCAGCCCGCACGCAGTTTCCGCGGCGCTCTCGGGCTCTTTCAGTACAGACCAATGCCGAGCAGGTCCTGGACACTCAGTCAGGAGGCCTGGACCGCCCCACGGCATCAGGCACGTATTGCCACTCACCTCCCGTGGATGTATTTATAAAAAGCTTCCGTGGGGCTTTTTCTCCTCGAACGGGTACCACGGCGGTACCTTTTTTGTTTGTTTGTTTTAGAGTAAAATAACACTAAGCCCCCTTCCCGCGGGTGCATGCCCTTGCATTAGCTGCGCTGTCCCGCGTGGTTCACACCGCGTGGATCTGCTATACCCCTGCAGGACGCGCTCTCCGCCGTGCCGCGGGCACCCACGCGTGGGTGTGCGGCTCAGGCTGGGCTGTGCTCTGCGGCTGCCCCGCACACCCGCCAGGCCCAGCGGGGCTCCCGTGGCCAGCGCTGCCCCCCGCCCCGGGCCGCGGCGAGTGGCGCAGGGGAGGGGGCGAGCTCCGCCTGCGCGGCCGCACCGAGGGCTGCCCCCTCCGCAGCGCCTCGCCCGGGCGGCCGCGGGCTGCGGGTGGCGGGTCTTTGGTGGCGAGCGGAATCAGAACTATTAAAAGTATCCCAGCGCTTTTATGACAAGGCATTTTTGTATCGCTGCGAACTACTTTTTGTGCTCACAGTGATTCACTGGCAGGCTTGCTGGTACATCTGAATATTAGTTTACACATCTCTGCCGAGGACTGGGAGCTTCGACTTCAGGGTTTTTTCTTTGGCATCTCTCACTGTAGCACGCTCCAGAGAAGCATTTTCATTCTCCAGTTTCTCTGTCTACATTGGGGAACAAATTGGGAAAAGAATGGGAAAGCAAAAACTGATTCTAGACCAAGCAGTTCCTCGCAGTGGCCTGGTGCTGGGTGTCCTTCTACTGCCTTTGTAGGGAGAAAAGAAAGAGTACTGACAGGACAAAATGCACACTGCCCCGCTGCTTTTTACCATTTGGCGAAGGTCAGAAATGCTTTTCGATTCCCCCAACACTACCTTCCTGCCTGATTCTTAATTGCTCCTAAAGTCCTGCTCTTTGACCGAGTGGTCACGCCTTTAAAACGAAATAAATAATAACTTCTAAGCAAAACAAAACAAACCACTAACTAGCTTCTACTTAGAGAGATGATATGGTATATGTAGCTGATACCCCAGTGACAGACCTGTGTTGTCTACATCAGTTTGGTGTGCACGTCAAGCGTGCGGGTTCGAAAGATACACCCCCGCTCTTGCCTGTCTCTGCTCTCATATGGGACACTGCAGCTTCGTTAATGGAAAAGAGCAGTTCCAGTAGTAAATAACCGAGCAAGCCCCCAGTTCCTCGCGTCTTTCGCAAGCTTCCAACCACCCGCAGCAGCAGCACTGAACGAAGCAAACAAGGTGGGTTGAACTTTCCCGGAGCCGCTGTGGCACCGGCGGGGAAAGGCCGGCTGGTGGCCAGGGCCAGACTATTGGCACTCTGCGCTGCCCGGGGCCGGGAATACGGGCCCGGGACCCTGCCTGGAATGCTCGCCCGGGCAGCCTGTTCCACTGCGTCGTGGGAAGCGGAGAGTTCATCCTGCGCAGCGCTGGGTGGTGGGGGCTGCCCGGGAGAGCGCCCCGTCAGGAAGAGGGGACTCGGGTGGGCAGGGAGAGGAGAGAGGGTCCAGCTCCAGCCCAGCGGGCTGCAGAGGGCCGGGGCCCGCTGGGGAAGGCCGGCCTGGCCCTGCCTGCGGCTCCCTGCCCGGCAGCGCCAGGAATTACGAGCAGCGACGGCCGGGCTCGCTCCCCCGCTCCCGCCGCCTGTCAGCGCCGCCGCCGCCGCCCCACGTCTCCCAGCCATAACTCAGCCCCTCGCCTCCGCCATACGGGCCGCTGCCCTTCCCCAGAACCTGTCTTGACAACGGTGAAAGTACCAATACAGCCTCTTTTAAAATCTGTTGGTTTTTTTTCCTCCTTGAGGCCTTTCAGGGGCCACCGGCCACTCGTGGGCTTGCAGACAGCCCTGAGGTGGGGTGGCCCCACGGCAGCACAAGCCCTTGCCACTTGTGCCAGCGGGCCGGGCCGGGGGTCGGCACTGCACTGCCCCAGGGGACACGGCCGGCCCGCCCGCCGCCCTCCTCTCCGGCCCCGGTGCGGAAGGCCGGCGAGACAAAGCGACGGGCTTTTCCTCGGGGTCGCAGAGCAAAACTGCCAGCGCCATCTAAAAATACACCTCGAAGCCTGGAGAGCAAACCGAAGGGTAAAAGCAATCGGGGGCTGAAGGCAGCGCAGCCCCGCTCCTCGGGCTTAGGGTAGCGGCGGGAAGAAGCTCTGCGGCCGGCTCTGGTCGCTCTCGGAGGGGCATCGAATGCTGCAAGGGTATTTAGAAAAATAAAATTTAGGTGTAAATTGGGAGAATGGAAGCTGCCGCCACCACCACCTCCCCCCGACGCCTTGCACATAAAGCAGCCACGTCCCCCTGGGCGGACATGAGGGTCACATCCTCTTCCCGCTCCTCGCCCGGCCGGGAAGGCGTGCTCGGGGCTGGCAGAGGGGCACCGGGCGGGGGTCGCCGTCCCTCCCGGCTGTGGGTGGCAGGTTTGCAGGGGTGGGCTGCAAGGGGAGGCCCCCTTCGGCTCGCAGGGCCACGCTCCTGCCTCCCCTGGTGACCCCCCTTCACCTCTGATGGTTCGCCGGCGGAGCATTGTCTCCAGACACAACAAAACCGGGACGGAGCCCTGGAGCAGGCAGGGCTCCAACGTTTTGACGGGTGGAAGAAAAACATCAACAGATACTTTGCAATTATTTGGTGATGGGGGCTAAGGAGAGGCGGGCGGGGGAGAGGTCGCTTCTCAGCAGCAGACGCTAATTGCAACCTTTGCTTTGCTAATGAGCTCGCACCGGTGCATTCCGCGCTCCATCACCGTCCCACCCCCCGGCGGAGCCCTTAGGGGGGTGGGAAATGGCGTCGGTAGAAAGTCGTAATTTTTCTGCAATTCGTTATTCGTTTTTCAATCCATCCCATCCTTGAGAGGCGAGGCTAGAAGCGCTGGCCGCCAGCACTTCAATAAATCCTCGCTTGGGGAAAACAGCGAGCAGCTCCTCGCTGGCAGGGGCGAGGTGTGTGCGAGCGCCCGGCCCTGGCCCCGTCCCACTGCCTGCGCTCCGTCCCACACCGCGGGCAGCCGGGCATGCCCGCCCGGGGCCGCGGGGCTGGCAGGGAGACCTGTCCTCCGCCAGCTTACCGCTTTAGCCTTCCCACAACCGCACCGGGGGAAAGGCACATAGAGAGCACATACAGAAAATAGAGTTCCCCTCGAAACTCG
The DNA here is from genome assembly GCA_013398595.1 of Tychaedon coryphoeus. NCBI lineage: Eukaryota > Metazoa > Chordata > Aves > Passeriformes > Muscicapidae > Tychaedon > Tychaedon coryphoeus. The sequence continues at coordinate 7,013 of WBND01000750.1, read as the reverse complement.
CATCAAAACGGCGCTGGGAATGTATTTATACTGCGCAGTCTTGCAAGCACCGACATTGTTTAAACAATTCTCTTTTGCTACGGACGATATTATCAGTACTTTTACATTATCGTTCAATGGAAAACATTCTTCTTTTTTCCTTAATTTAAATATTTATTAAAAAAAGAAAAAAAAAAGAAAAAAATTAAACTCGGCAGCCTAAATGTCCTGGCAAGTAAATAAATTCCAGGAACGTTTTGGGAAAAAAAGGTTTATGGCATTTTTTTTCTGATCCGAGCACTTGCCTTACCAGGGATGATGGCTGTAGTGACACGATCTGTTTATTCATCGATTCATATAATATATAAATATCCCGAACTCATGAGTGTAATAATTTGCGTTTTTTTTTCTACTGGAGGAAATTCAGCTATTTTAAGAGTTAATGGTTCTAAATGTGTCGGTTTTCCTGGATTCTCCCCAGAGGTGATGGGGGCTGGAAAGGAGGGGGGATTCTAGTTTGGGGTTTTCACTGTTGTTGTTTTAATTCTGCTGAACGCAATCTAAAGCAGCTGACCTGAACGTGGGGTGATACACGGCACAGCCTAGCCCCCTGACACCTAAAGGTCAGGTGAAAGTCTCCAGCAGGTAAGTTGCGGGCCGGCTGCCTGCCCAGCTCACTTACTCTCTGGCTCACAAATTGCTCCCTCCTGCCCACCCAAGTCGTTACAAGCTGTATTTATTTAGGGGGCAAAAAGGAAAAAAAAAAAAAAAGCCGAACAACCAATTTTCTTTCAGCGGGAGAGCTTGTGAGCTCTCACCGGTAGCTCGGGCTGCCTTCCCTTCGTTCCCCATCCCAGTGCTTTTTAACAGCTATTATTTTGTGGCACACGCATACTAAGCAAGTTACGGGCCTAGAAGGTCGCAGGGTGTGTGCAATAGATGCGTTGGCTTGAGGGGCGAGGTAGAAATCCCCCTCGCACCCTGCCTGCTGAAGGGAGGGAGGGAGCCTTTGCCGGCTGCTTCCCAGGCCCGCACAGTACAAAACACTGGCGCAGCCGGCCGAGACGAAAAAATGTCCTGCGGACTGCAGCCCCGCGGTGCTGTGCTGCTGTCTCTTCCCTGCACACCGCGACCCTCCGACGGGCCTGTTCCTCCGAGCCCGACACCCCCCGGCCGTCGGGGGTCCGACTGACACCACCTCGCAGCCGCTGGCCAAATTGCTGGGCGCCAGCAGCTTTAGCGCCGAGCTACACTCAAGGAATCCGTTCCAAGTGGCACCGGGGGCTCCCGCTCAGGCCGGACCAGCCGGAGTTACCCTCGGGAAATCTGGGGCTTACTCGTCTGGCCATTCCAAGCAGCCTCGTTAGGCAATGAGGGGGTCTCCCAGGGTCGCCCCCAGGCACCCGGCCGTTTGCTGCCGCTACCTGCCCTTCCAGCCCCGGCCGAGGACAAGGCCTGTCCGCTGCCCCGGGCGCCTGTGTATAATTTTAAGGGGGAATGGTGGGCACAGCAATGCTGCGAGGAGTCCCCGGTGCCTCCACCAGGGTACGGGGCTGCCGCCCAGCCCCGCAACTACCGGGTAAGGAGCCGGCCCTCTCCCCCCCTCCATGCGGCTATTGTTTCGTTCAATTAGGCTCCGCTTGATAAAAAACAATCGCTCGTTAACCCCCGCCCTCCTCCCTCCCGGCTGGTGTGTTGTGAATGGCGACATCGTCTCCCTTGACCCCCGTCTCCTTTTCTGTCTTTCTGTCCCCTGAAAAATGATTCCGCGAGCTCTGATTGAATTTTATTCCTTCCTGACCTGGCCCGTTTTTATTGCATGGACACCATCAATCTTGACCTAACGCGACGTTTGTTTATTACTTTGGAAAGAAGCGAATGGCTTTATGAGCCCCAGCGTAATTAAACCAGGAGGGCTACGTTCACCGTGGCACCGCACCACCTTTGGGGCGGATTCACAACAGACAAGACGCCGGGGAGGCGAGGCAGAAGGGAAAAGGGAAAAAAAATTTGGGGGGAAACCTGTGCCGGAATGATGACTGGCACCCTCCCAGCCCGTGATCTTGTGACCGAGATACCGGATCGAAACTCGTCCGTGTTCCCGGGGGGCTCCGAGCAGTTCCCTTACACCACACTTCGGCCACACCAGCCTCCTGCGCAGCTTACCGCGTAAACCTGAGCTCGCCCTGCGCGCTACCTGTGCCCCCGCGCAGCGACAACTCAGCCTCGGACGGCCTGACAGCGCCCACCGCTGTGCTGCTCATCTCCCTCCTAGCCAGAAAAAACCCCACCAAAATCCACCAAACGAAATATAAACCACTCCAACTCCCTCCCCACAAAAAAAAAAAAAAAAAAAAAAAAAAAAAAAAAAAAACAACAAAAAAAAAACGAATCAAAATATCAGCGCATCTCAAAGTGCGGATGAATTTAGCCAGCACGCCCGATCCCAGCACAGGGAGATGGGGGAAAATGGACTGAGTACGCGGAGGAGTTTAAATTACTTTACGAGTGAAATTAATTGAAAGCTAATGTTCAATTAGCCGTCGCTGTTGAAATGGTTTATTTCGGGAAGCGGACGGGGGAGAGCTTCCAGGGGCAGCACCGCAGCTCTCCTGCGCTGTGCAGCGGAGCCATGTGCGCACCTCGGCGCTACACGCTTTTGCCTACGCAATCAAACGACGCAATAAAGACTGCGCTCTCTTACCTCTCGCTCGCCTTTACGTGGGCGCGGGCGAGCGCGCACCCCTGCCTGCGCCACCGCTCCTTTCCGCGCAGCGGCACCTCCCGCAAAACCCGCAAAGGCTTTCCCGTGCGCCGTGAGCGACTCGCCCGAAACGCCCAAGCCAAGTCTCCAAAGGACAGGGCGAAACTCTGAGCTCGTCCTGATCCTGCGGCATATTTTTGGGGGGTCAGGGCAGCCTACAGGCAGCTGGTCAAAACGCTGCAGCCCCAGAGTCAGCAGTAGTGTTGCAAAGCTGAACCCTGCTATGAAGCTAGCGGCTAACTTCGAAACACCTTTCCCAAATTTCTTGGCTTTTAGAAAGGGCCCCAGATATCAAAAAACGCTGATTTGGAATCACTCCCTTAAATGTCCCCATCCACAACACAGTCCCACTATGTTCTCCATCTGACCTGGCCTGTGGAGGTAGAGAAGAGGCTTTAATCCATGTCCTTACGACTATTTGCATGCACTTCTCTGCTATTTTTGATTATGACCTTTGCAAAACATAATAGGAACTGTAATTACTTTAAGAAGAAATTCTAAGGAGGAAATTTAGAAAGGAGAATATTCCTCCTCTCTACGTTTTCCACAGTTTAAGTGAGAGATGAGCAAGTACAAGTGAGAAACCACCAGAACCACCACGTAAATGGAATGGTTCCTCAAATTTATATTTAAAACAAACAAACAAACAAACAAACAAACATAAAAACAAAAAGAAAGTTGTTTTGTTTGGTTTTCTCATAGACGAAAAACAAAGCCACAGTTTGGGGGGAAAAAAAATCAGTTTGAGCTAAAAAACCCCCACAAAGCACGGTGCTAACCTGGCGCCTAAATGACCTCTCCGTAGGCATGGCTGAGGCCAAATGTCCCCGTTTGCTGTAGGGGCTGCCACCACAGATGTCGAGGCCTTACGGGGACACCTCTCAGCCGCTGCTCGGGCGCACGTCCTGTGCCCACCGCTGCGCAAGGTCGGACCGCGTCTCTTTTGGCGTTCAGGGCAGGCCCAGTTCTGCTGGGAGACAATCACAGGTCAGAAGGGACGCTGAGGTTTGCCTCCTGTGCACAAGAGGAGAGCAGGCGGAGGAACAAGGGCTCGTGCCCCGCGATGTACGCAGTGGCCTGCGGGCAGACGCTCCACTCCGTGCCCCCCAGTTGGGCTGCCCCTGCCCGGGAAGGTTTCTAGCGAGCCCGCTCGGCCTTTCCCGATCCCGGCAGCAGCCGCAATGCCTCACGCCGAAGGCTCCGGCCCTGCCGAGCCCGGAGCTGCCGACCCCTGTCCGTGCCATGTCGCTCAGGGACGCGCGTTCCGGATTGCGCGCCCCGCGGCCAAGCCCGCACTTTGCACTGCCTACCGCGGGCACCGCCAGCACTGCTAACCTTATTGTCGTTGTGATCAATTTCTGTGCGGAGGGGGAGAAGAAAAAGATTACGATTATTATTATGATGATAATATAAATAATGTTTTTAAAACTCAAGACGAAGAAGGCGTGTGCGGTGAGCCAGCCCGTCGCACTGAGAAGCAGGAGGTGACCTCCACCGCCACCACGCACGTCACTTCAGGAAAGGGATCCCCTCCGGGGGCTGAAGATCCCGACACGACCTACCTGCGACCGAGGGGGAAGTTTCCCTTTGCCCCCTCCCTGACTGCGAGCCGCCTTGCCGAGCCCACGCCACCCGCCCCTTTGGCAGCCCGGGCCGCGGGAAGCGCAAGTTGCGCGGCCGCCCTGCGGCACAGGGCCGCGGACCGCCCCGGGCATGAGCAGTCATTACACACGGCGCTCGTTCAAGCTACGCACGGCCCCCCCAGCTTCCCCAGCCGAGCAGCACCACTGACAATGCAACGGGTTATTAAACAAGCCGGGCTGACGACTGCTTTCCCCCCTGTTTGTTTTCGCCGCAAATACCCTGCCGCTGCAGACCGCTGAGAAAACCCAAACTACAGGAAAGCCGGCGCCTGATCGCAACAAAAAGAACAGGCAAATAGCAGACTCGATCCCCTCTACCTACTGCCTTTTTTAAAATTTTATTTTAAATACATGACGGGGGGCAGGAATGGTATTATTGTGCAGCCACCCCGCTGGCAAACCCATCTGCCGGGGGTCCCTCTCCAGCGAGGGGGAGAGGGGGCGTAAGGCAGTGCCCCTGGCCCGGCAGACCCGCTCCCAAGGCGGCCGCCAGTTTAGCTCCCCCCACTCAGTACTGGGACAGGGACGATGTGGAAAGTGAGCCCGATTAAGAATAGGTAACATTTTATTTCCCTTTGCTGGGGAAAAACAGGGAGCAGCAATTAAAATATGTCCCCGGAGCGAAGTCGCTCAACTTTGCTCGTCCTCCTCATCAGCTTTACCACAAGCGAGCAATGGAGCGTTTGAGGTTCTCTTACCCAATTTAGCAAACAAATAAATGCAAATAAGACCGGTAATCTTTGTAGAGGTACTAGCACGAAAAAGCAAAGACTGTGCCATACTTAAATAAAAGCATTTTAAGCCAACGCGTTCAAAGATGACACACTCCCTCCAGTTCATTCCATATGCTGAAGGTGTTTTCTAAACATTGGACCATTGTTTTGGAAGGGAAGCACAGCTCAAAAGCTAGGTAATAATGTTGAACTGTAAATACCTTTGTATTTATTTACAGCGTAAGCCTAAACAATGCAACAGCAATTACTGCTAAGTGTTGCCTTTAGATAAGAGATTCTGATAGGAAACTGTATTATCTTGAAAGCAAATTTTAGGCCTTAAATATCTGTAATCAAATAAACTTATTTCCAAGTCTGACTGACAAGTCATTAACTTTTAAGTTAATGGATTTATTGCATTTTTGTGGTTACTCACAAAAGGGGAAGGTGATCCCCACTGACCATAGGTTCTTAATAGTAAATTGTCCAGAAGGTAGGATTCTTGGTATGACAAGATGCCAGTCTGTGCAGCACGCGTTTGCTACCCTGGTAATAATTATTTTTTTCCGATTTGAGGAAAACTGAGGGAGGTAAGGAGAGAAAAAAAACAACGAAAAACCAAACCAAAACAGCACTCAAACAACTGTATAAGAAAAATTCACCCACACAAAATATTAAAAAAAAAAAAAATCAGTCCGAGCAATTGAGACACAGACTAATAAAGTCCCTGAAGGACGGGAGTAGCACAGTGCTGTAAAGGTGTAAGGGTAGACCATACAAGTACCCTTTAACCCAACTACTCTTCCCCCCCACCCTCCCCCCGAAATAAAATAGTACTTTAAGTGTTACAGAGCGGCTTCACTGATGTGATCGCACGCTTTGCTATCAATTCTAAGAAGCGGTGATTTATATGCTGGCATTATATTTAAGAATACACGTACTACAGATTATTTGGCATCTGCTATACACTGGAGTTTAGAAAAAAATATGCAATGCGTATATGAAACTATAAATAAATACGTAATCCTTCTTTAAATATAGGTACATATGTAAATCCTAGATATAAATACATTTGAAACACACGCAGAGCGATCGATAGCTCGACATATACAGTTACACATGGTCTGGAATCTTGCGCATGCACTTCTACCTCGGAGTTATCACTCAATATATCCTTACATAGGCATATTATTTAAAACAACGTAATGTCGCCATACTCCTGTGTATGGTCAAATGTTTCCAGGTCTTGCCATTAATTGCTAAGAAAACGTGTTTGTTTATTTGCCAACTCAGAGCTGCCATGGGAAAGTATTTTTTTCCTAGCGGATAAGGCGAGCTGACTAAGTGGAACGTATTGCAGAAGAGACTGAAAAGGGATTTTTCGACCTGGCAGTTCCTAAATGGTCTTTGGAATTTGTGCGGAGGGGAACAAGCTGTTCCAGCTACAAAGTTACTTATGAAATCCCTTTTCCCTCTCTTTCTTTCTCTCTCTCTAAATGAAAGCATTAAAATATACAGACGTGTAAAGGATCATTCCAACTGAATGGTAATTTATTAATAAACAAACAATGCAATACCTTCAGAATATTTTCAACAAAAAAAAGAAAAATATTGATAGAATAAGATTAATACAGTTTCCCTTTTTATATATAGTGAAAAAAAATCAGCATTTCAGTCTATTTTAACGTCACTTTTCAGGAAAGGGGGAAACACTTTCTGGCGTTTGGTCCGCAACATCCAACTACAAATTAAAAATAAATTACTATGTCGCAATTTACATTTTAAAACAAGTCCTTGTAGAAGAGGAAGGGGAGGGGGGAAAGAAGCTGGTACTCTACGCTGGACTTTTCGCTCCCTTTTAAACTCGGGGCATGACAATACCTTAAGGGACTGGGAAGAGCGCCGGGTCGGGGG
>WBND01000749.1:472688-487003 GCA_013398595.1 Tychaedon coryphoeus | reverse complement strand
GGGTTTACATTCTCCATTTCAAAGAGAAGCTCCTGCCTTTATTGGCAGACACCTGTCCTGCACACCAGGACAACTTGTGAAAGCCTGGGACCGAGTCCCTCCCTGCAGCAGTTAGCTCACCCACAGTTTGTGCCACACAGCCTTCTGCAGGCCATCATGGGCTGTGGGCCTCCACAAAGCAGATGGAGCTAGGCACAGCAATGAACTGTGGCACTCAGAAATCCACTTTCCAGCAGCCCTTATTGTGCTGTCCCCAGATGTGCCAGGACACGATTGGAGAGACAGCAAGACTTCGACTTCTGGCTGGTTTTGTATAAATTAACTGAAATAATGTTTGCTACTTGGAGCTATTTTGGTGAGCTATATAAATAGTCTGCCTACAAAGCAGTCACCTCCTTTCAGTCAGACAGCACAGGCCTGGTAGCCACTTACAAATACCTGTATCACTAAAGACTCTAAGAATTATGTTTTGAACTGTCTTCGTTCCAGAGAAGTTGGCTCATAAGAAGGAGTATGTGTGGATTAAGAAAAAAAGAAAGGTATGATTACAGCAAACATCATTCAGCCCACACATTAGAGTGAAAGCTCTTTGCATTCTTCTCTTGTTCAAATCTCACCTCCAGACACATCTCAGATACATTTCCCCTCTTAGTTGTCTTTCTTACACGGCTTAACTGTATTTTTTTTTTTTTTGGCTCAGCCTGGAGAATCATGATACTCCAGTTGACTGACATGGCCCAGTAAGGACCATCTTTATCTGATTTTTAACTCTGGTAGAGTTTTGTTACTGGGAATGGTACTTTCTCTGCTGAAGATCACGTAAAGATGATGTCTGTGAGAAAGAAATCAGAATAACCTTTGGAGCAAAGATAGAGAGAAATATTTTGGTAGGGTACTCAATTTTTGTTCTAGGAAAACTTGTTCATTTATGGTGTCTTCCTGCTTGAGAACAGGAATTCAAAAACTGGCTAAGTGTTATTTGGTAAGTAAGTAGGTCTGTCAGCCTCATGTTGATGATGTTCTTTTAGCCAGCCTCATGAAAATCTGCTGAAACTTGGCCAACTTGTAAATCCCAGGGGAAAAATTCCGTTTGCCTGTGCTCAGTAGAGTATATGAGCAGTGATGAAATTCTCTGCAGCAGCTGCAGTGCTGGGCAAACAGGGTTGAGGTGGACTGTCCTCCAGTTTCCTCCATCAAGTTGCCCTTCTACTGAATCTTCAGAAGAAGTAGTAGTAGGAGTAGTAGTAGTAGCAGTAGTAGCAGTAGTAGTAGTAGCAGCATCAGTTAGGCTTTGACAGTATGGGAGTCAAAATATGGTCAAGAGACTGTAATGTTAGCACAAACCATGGGTGAATGTGTGGCACAAGCCCTTGTCTGAACCAGTTTGGCTTGCTAACCAATAAGATGAGTTTTGGATTTTAAGCTCTTGTCCTTTAATTGTTCATAAGAAAATGTCTTAAGATTTTGTTTGTTCCTGGCTGCTCGCTATGAAGGTGATTTTCATAAAGTAACTAATACCAAACAGTGTTTTTCACAAAGAGCAGTTTAAGATTTATTGTTTTTACCATAAGTTTTCAGAGGGATTAATTTTTTTAATAAACCTGAGGATTTAAAATCAAGCCATCACCAATAAAAAATATTGCACTAATATCTTATATATACTAACTGTCAATGTGAAAAGACCATACTGTTGTCAGTTCAAATGCACAAGATGTCAAAGTCACTATTAAAAAAAAGAATTCTGAAACCCACTGAATAGAAGATATCTCATTCTTTTGTTTTCCATCACAAATAGCCAGTGTGATTTGCAGGAGTTTCTGGTTGTGGGAACTGGCAGGTGTGTGCAGTTTGCAAGACAGGCAAATATTACAGGGCTTCTAATTGATTTGAAAAGTGTCACCACAAATGTTCTCTCCTCCACATTTTAAGTATGAAGGGTGTAGATCAGCTCATCACTTCAGGAGAGGAAAATTTGAGAGTAAGGATCAGAAACCGTCTGGAATAATAGCACTCATCCCATAATACAGTGCAATAATCCAGATAGTATTTGATATAAATATAACCATATATAAAATATAAATAAACTCTGACTAGATTGTTCACCTGCAGGGTAAGAGATGGATAGCCAAGACCAAACCCTGGATCTTAGATCCAACCTCACAAGTAAACTTGAGTTCCCAGCACTTACCTCAGAGCTACCAGTTAGTTTTTTGGTGAAGGAAATGAAGTGCTTTGAAGAGGCTCAGGGTGTGTGATCATGAGTTAAAGGAGGCAGGTTGCTTTTTAAGGAGAACCTGTTGGTTTTCACAGTTATAGCTATGACACTGTCTAGATACAAGGGCAGCAGCTCCAGTTTTCTGCCATGTCCCTTGGACTACCAATGGTAGCAGCTGCTTCTGGTGCTCAGTTGGGTGTAATTGCCCCACACCACAATTGTCTTCAGTACAGCAGGGATGAGAACAATCCTTGCCTGCTGTCACCTTCATGTCTCAGTCTGCACTGGCCCTCACTGTGGGATCCCAAGCCTGGCTGAGCCTCTAAGCAACTTGGTAACACAAATAAAGATAGATTCAGACATTACTTACTAAAGATAACAGGGACACAGCCACCTCACAGACATTTTAAATCCTCTTAATATTTGCATTTATTTGTTTTTAATCCTCAGTGCCATAGAGTTCATGTAATGGATGTGGGGCATAAAAGATGGGAAGTTTTGGCCCTTTCATCTGAATGGAAAAAATCCAGAAAACCAAGATTTCTGCTCAGATTCCTGCTGTTTCCCTATTGCTGTACAATCTCAAAGGACATCCATTGTCCCTTGAGGTAAGGCTGTAGTTTGTTTGCTGAGCAGTGTTCAATAACATGTCAATATGGAGAAATCGAGGAGGGGGCCTCCTGCAGCTCATATGTCTTCTTTCACCTTTCAAATTTGAGAAAGTGAAGTAAGAGAGCTGATGGCTGAATCACAGGGATAAAATGGAATTTTGCAGTCTGGTCCTTTCCTTATTGAATGGCCACTGCTGTCAGCATTGGGAGTTTTCTGCTCATTTCAGCTAATCCTGGAAGCTTGGAGGTCTTTTTTGAGTAACTTACTTTCAGGCATCTCTGTAGAAAAGCAACAGTTTCTTATTTTCAGCTTCTCAATTCTTTACAGGGAGCCTTTGTTGAAAGGAGGACTTACCTTTTTTTTTCTTTTTTTGAGTAAAAATAAGAATGTGAAACAAAACCGATCTGGTACCTTGAATGAATGGATAACTGTGCAGCATCTGAAAGTGTGAAGATTCTCAAGCCCCAAGGAATTATTGCTGTTGTGCTATTTCTTATATAAGACTACATCCTGCCTTCCTCATTAATTGGACACAACTGCTAAAACATCCTTTACAATAAGCACTTCTTCATACCAGACATATTTCCTGGATCTATAAAACAGCTTTTAGAAAGGGAGAACTGTATTTAAGACATTAATATAGTTCCACAAAATGATGCTTGCTGATATATGGAGCACTTTTTGAATAATTCACTTTGAAATTAACACTATAATACCATTTACCTTTAAAGTCCTATTTACTGGAGCTGGAAAGAATTGTCCTCTGGAGATGAGGATATCGGCAAGCACCACTTTTAGAGCTTCTCTGGCTTGATAAAAACAGTCAGATGATTTCACGCAAAGAAAATCAGCAAGCAGTGAGAGAGGTAAAAATTAGAGGAGAAGAATGCCAGCCTCTCCTCCACCATCAGGCTGTGCATGTCCAGGATGTTGGGTCAGGCAGCAGAGGAGACTTTGGCAGGGATGCTGCCTCGGATTCTCCCCACTCCTGTGCAAGAGGCCGCTGGCCGCGCAAGCCTTGGCGGGCACCGAGCCGCAAACCGCCCGCTGGAGCCATCTGGGCTAACTTTAATCCTCAGAAAAACAGGGATTACTTCAAGTGCAGGTCAGGCTCACACTGTGATTTGCAGGGCCACCCTGCAGACAGGCAGACAGCCCTGCTGCAGCTCGGAGATGGCGTAAGGCTCCCGGAGCTGGCGCGGCTCAGCTGGCACCCGCCACTGCTTCCACCAAAAACGGGGCACCCAGCCTCCTCCACCAGCTCCAGCCAAAAGCACCCGGTTAAAAGTTCATCCTTCTCTTCTCTCCTCCGCCTCTACATTGCTGCCACGCCTGGAGTTGATTCTACCATTTAGGCAGAAGGGACAAAGAGACTAATGGAACCTCTGCCCCTTAGAAGGAGCTGCAAATGTTGCAGTCAAACATTCACAGCCATGTGTGGTCATGGCATCAAAACTGCAACCTGATTTTTATGCAATTCGTTATTTTTTAGCCAATTTTAGGTATAAATAATGAGGGGGAAAAGGGGATCTTGGTGGAGTCCTTTTCTATTGATTTCAAAACTACCTTTAATATGAGTTTCTTTGATTGACAACAAGTCCTAGGAATGTTGACTTTTGAGGTACAGTGCTATATGTTTTATTTATTGAACACCTGTTTAACACCACTGACAAAAATTGTTTTGGTAAAGTCATATGATGTTATTTGGCTGAGCTGACTTTGTCAACAAGGACAGCCCAAGTTGCAGCTGGCTATTTTTTTCTGATGTAAGAGTACAGAGCACAAATTTAAACACATTTCCCATTACAGTTCATGTGGGCATATTTTTATTTCCCATTTTGATTAGCTTCACTATTGCCAACCCCAAACATTCAAAATATTGTGAGTCAGTTTATAAGAATAGTGGGATTAATTTAACTTTATATACGTATAGATTTCATTTTTTTAGTACGCTCTAAGATACAAAAGTATTAGGTGTAAAAGTAATTTAGAAGCATCTAGGCTGAGCTATTTGCTTAGTCAGAATATTGCAGAAAGTGAGACCTTACCACTCCCTGCCACTGTCAGCTGAGGCTGCTGATAATCTGGGAGAACTGGTGCTGCTGTCACACTCAGCCTGGAATAACCCATACAGAGTGTCTTATAATTTCATTTAACTGAAATGTAAACCCATTTATCTGTGCTCCCTTTCAGGTATACCAGTCACAGAGTACCTTGGCCAGAGTAAGAAATTGTCTGTTTCAGACCACTAATGGGCTTTTTTTTAAAAAAAAAAAAACCTCTGGCTTCGGTGGGAATCACAATTTCCGCATCCCAGCATGAGTGGAGAAATGAATAATAACATCTAGATTTGTCTGAATTCCATATATCCCAGAGGGATCAAGTTTGATTCCCTCCCTTATTTACAATGATACAAGGAAAGCATTTCAATTCTCCAAATGCTCCCTCATGTGGCTTCTTAGTACTAATACTGAAACATTTATGTGTTCTCGGAGATTACAACTCGATGCCAGGAAATAGGCTGAGACAACATAAGAGGTATTTCATGTGAACTTTGACATTAGAAAATTATGGCTCCAGATCCTATATGTAAAATGTTTGGGTTGTTGGTTTTTTTGTTTGTTTTTAATGAGATGGAAGCAGTTATATTTGCTGCTGCCCCTGTGTTGGGGGGAGGGAAAAACCTGGGCTTTGATCAGGTTTGCCCACTGGATTATTTAATCAGATGTCCTGGCAATAAGAAAGGGATACAAATCTGAAAATCACAGAGCCACAGAATTAACTGGGTTGGAAAAGACCCTTAAGATCATCTAGTCCAGCCTGTAACCTACCACCACCTAGTCAGAACTGGAGGTGCAGCCTCACCAGTGCCAAGCACAGGGGAGCAATGACCCCCCTGCTCCTGCTCACCCACAAAAAGGGATTACTTTGGTGCAATATCTGAACAAGTGGAAGTCTGTGTACACAAACTAGGGAATTTGCATAATGCACAATCTTGCTTCCACAACATTTTTGAATAAATACAGAAGCTGAATACTGTTGAAATATAGAAAAGGAGATGGAGGAAGGTAAATATGCTGTTGCTCTGAAACTGCAGCACTGTGTCTCTCTCCTTTACCACAATTTGGGAGATGCTTCTTTGAACTCTGACACTTCCAGTTTGGTTACAGCATGGGAAGCCACTGCTTCACTTGGTGAGCAGGCTCTGTAAGCCATGCCCATATTTCCATTCATCTTAAATGGCCTGCTCATCTAATAACTTGGGCCACCATGCTTCTTTTTTCTGTTCTAATGATATCCTTGACTCTGCTTTTTCCTGTGCTTCTGCTGGTCCTGTGTGATGGGCAGGGACTCCCACCTGTGGGCAGCTAAATCCTGTGAGGTAGGAACAGATGCCACGTGAACTGGGGACTTCTCATTTCCGTGGTGAACTGTCATGCTAAAGAGCAAGGAGTGACTAAGCCCAGACAGCCTTCTATTATATAAAAATCTCTGTAATAACAAGCTAACTTCTATTCTTGAGTAGAAGCTCCCCCTATTCTTGACTATTCAAGGAGCATGGAAATTTATGTTATAAACTTATTTAGAATTTATCAGATTGCTCAAGAGGACTCTAGGCTCAGCAGCACCTCTCCCAGTCACTTCCCCTCCCTGAGGGAACCAGGGTGAAGCAGGAGGATAAATTGCATCAAAGACAAGGGCTTAGGGAAAATACTTTGTTGTCCCTCTGGAGAGCCCTCACCTGACCCCAGAGTGTTTGCATGGTATGCAAAGGCATACATGCAGGTGTTTGGGTGTGTATTTTTGCTCGAGGTGAAGAAAAATAATACTGCCTCTAGGTCGCTTCAACAGCCTGGGAACACTTGATTTGCTTCTCTGCCTCTCAAGTCCTTTTGGAAAGGGCAAGTTTTACCTTAAGGAGGTTGATTCTAGAGTTGCTGGCTCGCTCACAAGAAAAAAAAATTAAAAATCAAAGGATTGCAAAGTTAATAATTAATATGTTTCATACTGGGCAAAATATTTCTCTCAACAAGAAAATTTTCATTTTTATTTTGAGCTTTCTAAAGCCTGTACAAACAAAATTCTCTGACCCTGGAATAGTTTCTTTTGAACTTGGGTGAAAAATCTGACTTGGATGAAAGAGTCAGAGTCATCTGCCAGCCTTGTGGGAACACTGCTCTGCAGTTTTTACCAATAGAAGCTCTAACCAGGAATGTCACCCAAAAACCTTTGCATATTGGTGATTTTAGTAACATATTTTTTCCCCCATGTTATTTAACATAGTGTCCCTCAAAATACTTTTGATTTGATCAAAACAAGGAAATATCACAGGATTTTTTCTTCAGGAAATCTCAGTGCCTTTGCTTTCATCCAGTATCTTGAATTGTTTTTCTGGTAACTTAAATTTTGTACTCATTGTTGAGGCATATATACAACATATTTGGGAGAATCTATAAACCAGGGTAGGCAACTTCTTTTCACAGGAATATATTAGATTTCAGGAGTTATTGCTGAATACAGAGAGTGGAGCTTTTCTCAAAGAAAAATATATGATGTCACATCTTTGTTTGTAGGTATGTCCTGCTCATTGTGACAAAAAAAATTGTACTGTCTTGAAGCAAAGAAAAAAGCATTGAGCCTGCCCCACCTCATTTGGGAACTGCAGGCAAAGACCTACAAGAGCACCTGCTCCTAAAGCTACTTGGCAAAATGCTTCAGTACTCACTTCTCATGACACCTCTCAGTTTTGCAAGGTAAAATACAAACAGGCCAATGCTTGATAACTAGGACTGACCTTTTCCAGAGGCAGTACCAGATTGATTTACTATGGCAACTACAGGTCTTTTGTTGGAGAGAACACAATAATGAGTGGTGCAGGGCAAAAGACAAGTTAGTCTGATAGACATTTCAGATATCTGCCAAGCAAAATGTGGCAGGAATGGGATTTAAACACAAAATAGCAGTAAAACACTTCACTTGGGTTAGTTAACAGTGGTATTTAATTGGAACTCAGTATTAGATACAGCTGGATGTACAATTGCAGTATGCACCAAGTTCTTGCTCCTCCTCCTTTCTTGCCTATCCAAACATCCTGCTTTCAGTAACACTATGAGATTTTTGATTTTGAAACATAGAAAACATATTAAATATGGCATCCAGCGTAGTCACCACCAAGCCAGGAGCATCGAGGCTCTTCCTCAGGGCATTGCTCAATCTCAGAAGGAGGAGCCAAGGCACGGTGCTGTGTTGCTCTTGGATTGCATGGACAGCTCAGCAGGGCGGGATGGTGTAAGAGCCATGGTGCATTATTCAGTTTTTCATTTGCTGATGCCCTTACCCAAGCTGCAGTACCCCTCTGCA
Source organism: Tychaedon coryphoeus (assembly GCA_013398595.1). Taxonomy (NCBI): domain Eukaryota; kingdom Metazoa; phylum Chordata; class Aves; order Passeriformes; family Muscicapidae; genus Tychaedon; species Tychaedon coryphoeus. The sequence goes on along the minus strand of WBND01000749.1, from coordinate 478,815 downwards.
GCAGAGCAGGGGACACGGTCAGCCCACTGCCATCTCCTCAAAATACTAAATTTTGCCTTTTTTACGAGAATGCTCTCTTCCTTCTACTTGTCCCAGCCACAGCAGCATGGCAGTGCTGAAATGCAAATGGATGGCCTAGCTCATGAGGACACACATCTGCCTGAAACTCACTTGCAGCTCCTGGTAAACAAAATGCAAATGAAATATTCAAAGCTCTCTTTGCAAACCAGCTAAAGCAAGCTACTCTACCTTATTCTTTAATTGGTCTTACAAGCCAGTGTAGCATCCCCATAAATTCACTGTACTCCATGACCTGAATTCATATTACTTGCATGTGGAAATTATATGATTCACTATTTTCTGTTGATTTGGGTATTATTCACATAAGGTCCTTAAAGCAACGTGAAAATGTATTTACATTGCAAGAATATTAAAAAAGGCAACAGGGGCTCTAACAATGGGAATTTAAAGGGATCAGGGACTCCTAATAAGGGCACCTAATACAATATAAATTTTAATTACTAAAATGGTAGATCTAAGTCTCAATTTCTGTAATCTCACATCCAGTAATGTCAGCATGTGTATACATGATTTAGACTACTTGGGCACTCATCCAAAAAAAGCAAATTCCACCAAATCTACCATTATTCAGTGACCTATTCATATTTTGCATGGCCCTTACACCGAAAAAAAAATATAATGTGGTTTTAAAATACTCACTTTATTTAAATTATATCTCTTGTCATAAACCCCAAAGACCATGCCTTTTGAAAAGCCTTCACCTGAATGTTTATTTACAATGAACCTCATTTCACCTCCTTAGCAAAGGAAAGGGGCTTTACCATAGCTACAATTCCTATTTATAGTTAGCCAAAGACCTCTGGACCTGTGTAAAAGTATGTTAAGTGACAACTTAGACCTAAAGGGCTGTGGCTGATAAACACAGATGACTCAATCCACGATGAATAATGATTTCTCAGGCAGAGGTCCATGCTGCCCTTCTTCCCACACTTGCTGTGGTGTTGTCTCATCTCTCCACGTGGCAGCTGCTCACAGTCTGTAATTTGTGTTGAGGTGAAGTTGTACCACATCTAGATTTCTTTCATTGCAAACTGGTGGCTGAGGCATCTCTGCAGAGATGTTCAAAGGACAGCTGGAGACAGCAGCCACAAAAAGGGTCATAAAATAAATCATTACCTTTTGTCATTCAGACCCCCAAGCAAACTTCAGGGAGTATTTGTTGTGTGGACAAACAGTTCCACAAATACATTACAGTGCTATAAGTACCATCCCAAACATGTGAAAAGGGCTTTAGTTACATAAGGCCATTAAAATGGGCAGAAGTTATGTGGCTGACATTCTGTGTATAGAGAAACTTTAAAAAGCAGCAATCACAGTCTCTTGACTTCTGGTTTTTCTTTTTTTGTTGTTGCTGTTTTACTTGCTGGATGGTCATCACCAAAAAGCCAGTGTAAAGTTGCATGATTTTCTCTAATATCATCAGAACACAGCAAAAGCACCTATGAAAAAAAGCCAGACTCGTGAAAATAGCATTCAAATATTGTAAAGGCTGTTAGGATTGATCTGAAGCAATCATGAGTCACATAAAGAGGGTTTATATAAAATCTAGCTTTTGGAAAGTGTTGGGAGTGTGAAACGAGTAGCAGTACACCAGTCAGTGCTCAGTTCAATTTAGTCCATTATTAATGGTTAGTTTTGAGTACCTGTGTAAAGGTCTCACTCAAAAGAATTGTGTCACCATGCTCAAGTTCCATGACTAAAAGGAAGATCCCTGCAGGATGTATCATCCTGTTCTTCACCCTGATAAGCACTGCAGGCATGAGCTAGGAGCACAGGCTGACCCCTCTCACTCACAGGACTCGTGGTCTGTTCCTCCAGGAGAGTGGCCAGCTTGTACTTTCTCTCCAACTAGCAAGTTTAAGCAAAGAAGTGTAGTAATTATGTCGAGACTGACATGACTGGCACCATCACCAGCCCTTTACTGAAAGCTTCTCATGCCTTCTCTGGGGCAGCTCCACACAGCACTGACTCCTTCCCTCCTTCTCTCTGCAAGTTTCCTCCTGCAGGACTGGCTAGCCCCAACCCTCCCTTACCCAGCCACCTAACCCTGTCTGTCCCTCACACATCTTCCTTATCTGTCTCTTCCATGACCACATGTCCCTTCCTCCTCACAGCACAGCCAGCAGACTCCATCCCAAACTGCAGCAGACTCCATCTCCAACAGCAAGTGCATCTTACTCTCAGCCAGCTCACCCCCTCTTTTATAACCCCCATCCTCACTGGGCAGGCAAGGCTGTCTCCACTTCTCAGCAACCAGTACAGCTGTAATTCACTGAGGAAAATTGCCTTCTGCACTATCCTGGTGAACTATTCTCCTACGAAGAGGCACAGAGATTCTTCTTAATAGGAAAGTAAATAAAAGAGGGCTTGTGAAGCAGAAGTGGAGCCTTGGTCACAGCAGCTAGTGTAAATCACAGCCTGCTCCAGGAGTCAGTGGAGGACCCTGCCAGTTACCTCTCCAAACTCTTTTCTTTCTCCTTTTTGTGGAGGAATTTCAAACAGAACTAAGACCATAACCTGGGGCTCTCACCTCCTCAGTCCTTACCCTAATCATTACACAAGTTGCTCTTCTAAAGGTGAAGAGCTGTGGTGGGATCAGTCCTGTAGATGACATATATGGAGAACAATGCAGTATTTCATCTGAGGTGTATCCAGCTGGGTATTTATTGCTCTGCTTGGTTTAATTTCAAAACAAACAAGGAAAAATCTGCGTGGCAGTCTTGCACTCCTGAGCTTCTGGCTGGGCTGCAGTGCAGTTGGTGTGCTCTTTCACTTGGCCACTCATCTCCTGCAGAAGTGGAACAAACAGAAACTGCTCAGCCTAAAGCTGCTGCCATTCAGCTTGGCTGCTGCCATTCAGCTTGCCTTTATGTTAGCCATGCCCTTATTTTCTCCTTATGTGCATTTTATGTATCTGGGGAAGAAAAAGCTAACTCTGAGGTCACTGTGTAAATCAGAGATGTGTTTTTTATCGGGGACACCACAGTACATGCAGATAACAATGACATCTGTGGCACAGACATTTCTCTGGGGTTTTGAGTCCAGATTTTTCTCTATTACTGTGGTGTAAATCTGGGATAACTGGGAGCTACTTGGTACCTTTGAATATTTGATCTTACACTGAACTTTAAGACAGAAGATAATTAAACACAAGAGAAATTGTATCCCTAGAACAGGCAAAGTTAAAAGGTTCTGAAACAGTAGTTTAAAGGAAAAACTTTAAGTGGGAACAGAAAACTCATACTCTTTATCTAACTTGGACAGAAATGCAGAGTGGGTTTGAGAAGAAATGGTTACTTTAATATCAGAGTTACTCTCCTGATTGGGTGGAAGGGAGGCAGGGGTGGAGAATGGGTAAGAGGAAAGAGGGGTTTTTTTTAAGGTGAAGCCTTGCTGCAGACCGAGCTGGGGTTTTCAAAAGAACATCCTATGGGAGACAAAAAGTGCTGTTACATGAGTGGTGCAGGGAGAAAAGTTGCTGGAATCCCACCACTGACTACAAGACCAGAGGGTGGTTGATTCTGTTCTGTTTAAGGGAAGATTTGAAGCAAGAAAATTAATATGCTCTTAAGGAAAACAAAAAAAAAAATACCAGCAGAAACAAATAAGTGACTGAAGAATGGGGAAAAGTGACATGTTTGTGAGAACATCATCTTTTAAAAAAGGTGAACTTGCGTTGCAAGAAGTCCTGGATCCTCAAGAAAGTGGTACTGGCTGAAGTCTAGCAACAGATCTGATCTGACTGAACTGCAGCTGAAAAGGCAGCACAGACATGAAGGACTGTGTATTTTATGGCCAGTTCTCTGCATTGCCTGCAATATGCATTTGTTGGATTTAATCGAAAAACAGCCAATCTGGAAGAGATTTTTTCTTTCAGACTGCTCTGAAGGCCCTTCCTGAAACCCATTCATCTCCAAGACAGAAAGAAAGCAGGAGGGAAAGAGTGGCTAAGACAAGTCTGAGGAAGGAGAAATCATGACTAAGAAGAAAAAAAGGAGGATAATATTTTCAAGATGGAAAAGTTAAGTTACAGCTTTCAGTAAGACTTTTTTTTTTTCCTTTTAAAAGACTTTTCTTTTACTTACAATTACCAAAATCCCCCCCAACAAAGTTAGTATAAGTGAGTGTATGCAGATGTGGGTGTGTGTAGTGATGATAATAACATGCTCTTAAAAATTCTGGGTTACTTGGGGTTTCCACTTGGATCTGTATTCCTACAGGGTCCTGCCTCCTGTCTTTAATCAGGAACTCACTTTCCAAACAGAAGATAGGTATGTATAACTTCATGAGATTTACAGTTATATGCCCTTCTTGTTAACTTAATAGAGAGGCATGTTTTGTTTGGGTTTGCCTTGTAAGTGCCATATCTAACAGAGCTTTTAGGCATATCTGCAACCAGCTTTTACCCTGCTCAGCTGGTACAGAGATAAAATAATTTCTCATTATCCTTCTCTTATAAAGTAATTTATAAGGTATGTTCTCATATGAAAGAGTATTTTGGAAAGCACCTTTCTAAGGCTTTCTGCAGCGTGAGATAAGCATGCTCCAGTTTATATGACACTTTATATAGTTGCATTAATTGGGTCTTTAATGTGTCTGTTAATCTATTTTGCCTGGAAATATTTGGTTTTAAACAGGATAAATAGAGACATATTAAAACTTGAACATGGCTCTGTACATGAGTGTCTGCATGGTTCATATTGGGGAACTTTACCTAGAAGAATTCCCAGTGAAAAAAATTGCTGGTATTTCTTACAGAACATAATTTTGAATACGGGCATATACATACATGATTATATAAACACATATCTAAATAAATCTGTCCCATTATACAAAACACAAGCCACACAAAATAGCTAAGAAGGAAATCCTATCAAAATATAAGAAGGGGTTTTTTCTGTCTTTTTATATATTGTAACTATGTATTTTTTTTTTTCCATAATAACAGAAGGTTAGAGAGAGAATATCTTGGTTTAATATTGGCCAAATTCCAGGCACCCAGAAAAGCCATTTGCTCACTCTCTCTTGTTCTCAGTTAGGCAGAGGAGGGGGAAAAAAATGAGCAAAGGGTCCATGAGTCAAGATGAGGACTGGGAAAAAACACCCTACGGGCAAAACAGATTCAAATTTAAAGGTATAAAGTAAATTTATTATTAAGAGAGTCAGAGGAGGATAGTGAGAAGTAAAAACAAGCCTTTAAAACACCTTTTTTCCCTCTAGCCCCTCTTTGTCCCCAAGGAGAGGGCAGGGAGGTGGCGTGGGGGGTTTGGCCGGTTCATCACTGGAGATGTGCTCGCTCGGGGAGAGGAGTCTCCTCTCGGCCGCGCCGTGGTGTCCCTTCCCACGGGCAAACCCTTCCCAAAACTGGTGTGTGAGGGTCCCTCGTCCAGGGAGCGCAGGCCTCTCAGGCTGCCTGCTCTACTTTGGGAGCAGGGACCCTCTCTCTGTCTGTGGAAGCAGGGGCTCTCTCTTTATTTGGGTTTCCCACTGGATCACAGCCTTCTCTGGAATCCTCCTGCTCCAGCCTGAGCCCTTTGCCCATGGGCTGAGGATATTCTTGATGAAATCTATGAAATGTTCTGGACAAAGCAGCTAATTTGAATTCAGCTGTCATAGTTTCTTTCTGCATATTAATTCTCACATAATTATTGCTAGTGGATCTCTGCATCCCCTGTGAATGTCAAGCATTACAGCAGGACAGTTTGCCCCACCATAGCCCTCACTGTGGCTTGCAGAGGGATCTTGGCTCTGAGCTCGGAGCACCTCCTCCCTTCTTTTCCCCCGACCTTGGTGCTGCTGTGGCCTTTTCCCCTCACATGTCCCCACCTCCTCCTCTTCTCTCACTGCAAGAAAAGCTGGTGCTTGCAGGTTCCCTTGCCAGCAAGCTGCCCCAGCTCAAAGCTCCTTGTGAAGGCCCACGGTGCCCAGAGGTTGCCCTTGTCTCCGCTCCTCCTCGGGGAATCCTTCGCCACCCTGGCAGCTCCTCTGGGGCTGGCAGTATTTGACACCCCTCCCCAGGCTGAGAAGGAGAAGCTGCCACCACCCC
>WBND01000749.1:433972-452528 GCA_013398595.1 Tychaedon coryphoeus | reverse complement strand
ACTTAACATCACCTGGGATGGGAGAGGAGCTGGGGGCCTCTTGCAGGAAACTCACAGAAGGTCCATTCTCCAGTGCAGGCTTGATAGAAGGGAGCAGGTTATCAGCTCTGGGAAAAAACCTTCCACAGATGAGAGAAGAATAAACAACATCAACCTGGATAATTCAGGCTGCCTGAGCTTACCTGGATGGTGACAAGTGTGCATGTAGCTATAGATGTGTCACTGCTGCATTTTTTTCCTCTGGATATGCAGCACTCTTCATGCTTGTCTATGATAATATGTGTTGCAAGTATCTGTCTATGCTGTACCATGCTGGAGGTTAAGGAGTAAAGGAAAACATATGAGGCATGTTACTGAAATACTAACCAAACACCCCTGTTTTTTGTTTTGTTTTTTTTTTAAAAAGAAAGAAAAAAAAAAGTTGGCTCAAAAAAAAAAAAGTTGTCTTTAAAACATCAGAAATACTCTAATGGCAGATCTGGAATCTGTTGTTTTCCAAGCCTGCTTATTCATCCCCTTTTGGACAGCAGGAAAACAGTCATAATTCAAATTTTCTCCAGAGCAGAAGTGCTAAGCAGATAGATGGTTTGGAGCATCACAGCTCACAGTGATATCAGTATTTGTTGTATCTTTGCAAAACTCCGCTCAAGTCACCAGGAATATATTGACAATATCACCTTTTTCTCTCTTTCAAACACTCCATCACCTTATCCCATGAACCATTGCTGTTACTAAGAATCTCCTGCGATCAAAAATCCCAACTGAGGTGATATTCTCAAACTTGTCCATTTTTTCTGATCTTTCAGCTGGAAATGTACAGAGTTTAGGAACTAGTCATGTAAACAGTTCCCTTGCACATATAGAGGCAACTTCATAGAAAATCCTTCTCAAAATAAATGGTGGAATAGTGTTTCACATTATTATCTGAATGCTGCTGGCTTGTTATTTTTACTTTCTCTTCATTCTGAAGAAGTTGTTTGATACTGTTCAATTCTATATGTGTCAAAATATTTTTAACATTTTTCGTTGATAACTGAGTATAGACATGGTAATGACTTGAAAATAGTTCTCATGTCTCCCATCAATGATGGAAAAAAATCACATCCTCAGAAATATCAGTTGATCTTGCATATGTGGTGGGTAGAGTGACCTATTGCAGAAGAGAAAGCAGGAGAAGGAAAATGTTATGCCGACATTTTGGTAAAACATTTTGAAAGTTTCAGGTGAGGAGACTTCTGTGCAGAAACTTGAATGGTGATTGGGCTGCTGATGTTACCTCTCTAATGGATCAGAAAAAAATAAGATCAAGGGAAAAATAGCAGTGTTTCCTAATAAAATTGTAAATTTATACCATGAGGATACAACAAAACCTTGAGTGGTTAATGAGTTTCTCAAAAGTCTCTCTCCCCTCAGTGCTACATTTATCACAGCTGAAAGCAAACGGAGCCTGGCAGGAGAGTGCTGTTACACACAGCCCCAAGGCTTTGAGTGGGCTGCCTTTCCCAGAAGGAGGTGAGCTGCTTGCTTGGTCTCCCACCAGGTGATGATAGCCCTGCCAGACTGCAGAGTGAGAAGTGGCAGCCTCCAGAAGCTCTGGAGTGGTGACCCTCCTCTTTCTGAGCTCTCCTCAGGGACAGCAGGGCAGGCACCACACTTACAGCAGGCTCCACGTAGGATTTCACATCCTCTCTGAAGGGCAGCATTGCCTTTGCAGCACTGGGGGACCATTATCCTGCATCAGCTCCCAGCTCCACAGAATTGGGATGGCAAGGTGGCTGTTGGCTTGTGAACACAACTGCTCTTGGCTTTGCTTTCTACAAATAACTCTGCAGGAAAACACGTGCAGCTGGAAAGTATTTGAGTTCTTTTCTCTACCCCCTCCCCCCTCTTTAGATTATTTGTGCTGTTTCCACAGCTACTGGAAACTGAAAGCAAGCAGAGACCCATCAACCAGCCATAAAACACCCTGATGGCCACCTCAGCAGCCACTTGGCTCAGTCCTCACACCAGGTATGGGCTGACACATCTTGATTTTGAGTGTCTGTAAGCTGGAAAGTGTTCCAGCTTCAAGAGATTAAAATAGGACTGGGAAAGGGACACATCTCCTGTGGAGATTTCTTTGAGTCTAGAAATCAGGTATCACCTATACTGGAGCAGGGCAGTCTGGGAGAAGGCTCTGGATAAGGTTCCCCTGTACCTCCCTGCTCTGTCCAGGGCAGGTCCCTCTTCTAAAATAAAATGCATTTCTTGGTTTAGGTAGAGGTTTGTGCAGTAGGAGATAGGAAAGAATTCTCTATGTCCCTCCTTTAGTTAATTCTCTTTATTTCTGGGTGTAATCAGGCTACATCTCCCACCCATGTTAGCACCTTGTACTTTTATGTCTCCTCCCAGCTGAGACTCAAATCCACTTTTGGGAAAAATCCCTCAGGAAAGGCAGCTTTTCCATTTCAGAGATGGAGAGACCAAATAACATAGACAAAAAAATTATTCAACTGCACATGTGAGTGTTGTAAGGGACAGTAGAGCCTCGGTCTCTTAATTTCTAGCTATACAATCCAGCCACAAGTTTTGAGGTAAGCTGTCATTTTTCCATGACCTGTAGGGATTGCTGCTTGCAGACAGGACACAGCTGAGTGTGGTAGAGGAAAGCTGGTGGGTGCAGCTGTGAAGTCTTATGCAAACCATGGTACAGATATTGAACATCATGTAAAACAGCAGGCTGGGGGTGAGGAGGTCTCTGTGAAAGTGCAGCAGCTAAGTGCAGTGGCCATGGAGGGATGCTCCGTGGTTAATTGCTGCTTACAAGGTCCTAGCACTAAGCTCAATCCTTCCTTGTGCCTGTGACAAAACGGGCAGCCCAACACTAAGAAAGGCAAGATTACCTTAGCTAGGGGGAATCCTACAGGTGGATCCTTCAGCCATTGGAAAGCTTTAATTCCAGGTTGATTTTTCCGTGGGTCAGGCAGGGTTGCTCTTTCACATGGCAGTTTTGTCCTGAGGATGTTTGGTTGCTCAACCCTTCACCATCACTTTCTAATAAAAGCCTTGATTTGTAGTTTTGGGTTGAAATTTCTGGGACAGCTGTCACTCTGCCCCAAAGTCATAAATCCTCATGGTTTTCTTCATCTGGCAGCCCTCTGTGATTAAAGCAAGAGCTCCTTGGAACGATGAATCACCAAGGCTCATAGGTATTCACTCACTGTCTTACTGCTGCAGCCCACTCTGTGTTGTCCAGCCTCTGTTTGCCTGACATAAACAATAGATTAGATGTCAAACATGCAGAATTGCTCTGAAAGGAAACAACAATTATTTCTAGAGCTCCAGATTTCTTGTTTCCTTTTAAGTTTGGAAATTAAATGTGGGGGTTCTCTGAAACTAACAAAAACACTGGAGTAGCTAGCAGTTTCCTTTATTTGTGCATATAAAGCATTATTTCGGAGCAGTAGGGAGAGAGACACCATTGATACCTAATAACAAGCACACAAATTACTAGTGTCTTTTGTGTAAGTAATTTAGATACTCTTGGGGTTTTTTTTTTTCCACAGCATTCTCTTCTATTTATCAATTTCTTCCCTGTATCTCCCAGTTTGCCTGCATCTTCATTCATCATTCATTTACAAAGCCATTCCAAGCATCAGAAACCAATTTCCTCCCTGACTCCAGTCCTGCAACAAAATAATACTACTCTGCATGCAAGAAATATTGTGAAGATGTGGGGTGTTCTGAGCAGAGGAATGTGTAACAGGCAGTGGATTAAGACTACAAAGCCAAGCTGTGTTTTGTGAACTGTCTCATCTTCAGCTCACAACATAAAAATAGATGTTTTCCACTTTGTTCTCATGCATAGGCCTGTAAACTGCCCTAAAATTACCCATCCAGCTAATGGACGCTGAATTTGGACTCTCATTTTTGCTCTCTTCTCCCTCCTGAACCTTTCATGCCTCCCTCCAAGCAGCTCAGTTAGCCCAAGCCCACCCAACGAGCAGCTGCTCACCCTGCATGTGCTGCTGTGCCTCTGAGTCACTGCCTTGACTGGGCTCCAAGGGCTCTGCTGTGCTCTCCCTGGGGGCACACAGGCAGGGACGTGCCCCCTCCCTGCAGACAGCAGGTGGGGATCACCTGGGCTGCGCACAGCCAGCTCCCCACATCTGTGCACATCTGTGCACATCTGTGCACATCTGCTCCGAGCGTCTGCGCAGCGGAGCCCGTGCTGCTGGGACCCCTGTGCCCCCTGACACAGGGCCACATCCTCCCACATCTCCAGCAGGTAAGGGGCTCACACGGCCCTCCATGCCTCCTCAGAGCTGCTTGGCCAGGAGGGTGTGGGGAGCTGGGAAGCAGGCAGGGTTTGGAGTTTTCCTGGAGTATCCAGCCTCACTCTGCATGCCTATCTCAGCAGTACCTCTATAGGCCATGCATGAGCAGGAGGGGAAGGTAAAGGAGCCTGAGACTGCACAGCTACAATGGTTTCTACAATGGTTTTTACACCCTGAGCTGCTCTGAGTTTACTGGGAGAAGCACTGTCACTTCTTAGCACTTGGCCCTTGAACTGTGCATTATATGGGAGGGTGGTTAAGTAAGAATGATTTTACCAATCTAGCCATAAGTTATGTGTGGGAAATAATGATAATGGATTAAAAGCAATTTTTCAACATCAGTTTTTGATGGTGGTTTGCTTTTGATAGGACTGAGGAAAGATACTGAGCATTTCAGATCTTGCTCTCATAATCTCACTTATTCCTGTAAACCAAGAGCTTTGCATGTTCTCTGTAGGAAAGAATGGCAGAGACATGAGTCCTCCTGACTGTTTTTTACCTTATCTCATACAAGTAATGTGGTTTCACTGCAGCACCCATGCTGGCAGTGGTCCTTCAGTGTTCCTCCAAGAAAAAGGCTTCAGATAGCTCATTTCAACCTCCAGGGCATCAGGAGCTGAGGAGGACCACTCCTTGTGTCATTGCTCTCAGTCATTCTCCCAAGTCTAGTTTTTATTCTCTAAATTCCCATATTTCTATTCTGTTTTATAGGCAGTCTTGGTCTGTATGTATAAACATAGAAGTGTACATAAATTTTATGTTACTTATCTATGGACCTGTGTCCAAATAGACTGGGAAGCAGGATGGTCAATATGATGCCAAACCTTTCACTCTGGGGTATGGCACTCCCCCACAGAGCCACAGCCCTCAGCCTTTTCACTGCTCAGAGCCCTTCTGCCATTCTGACAGATGTCAGCCCATCCCCTCCTCTGCCTGGCATCCTGAGAGGGATGCACAGTGCTGGAGGAGCATCCTGCCCTGCCTGCATCCCCTCCTGCTGGAGCCAGTGAGTTAGGGGATTCTCTGAATCCTTCAGGGAGCAATCAAGGTGCAGGGGTTGAACTAAAGCCTTTGGATGGATTGAAGTACATTAAGCCACTCACACATAAAGTAAATGTTTAAGTAGAAGTAAGTTAGTAAGTTTTAGTAGGAGCTCTAGTGCTTTTAGTAAGTAAAAGGTCTGAATTCCACAGTAGTAGCTCGAGTTTTAGTAAAGGTTGAAAACATACTGATATCTTCAGCAAGAGGCTCCAGACCCACAGTTGTAGACAGGACTTAGACATAATAGTTATTATAAGAATATTGCTTACATTTATTGATATAACAAGATAGATTGTATGCCTAGTTCTATACGTAACCTGGTGTGCTAAGAAACTGGAATTCTAATAGGTTAAGCAGTGCTGTGAGCACTGGTCTCTCCATACTGATGAGTTTCAGAGCCTATGGGTTATTTGTCAGCGCTGTTTGCCTATTTATATTAGTAAATACAAGTGACAGAGAATAAGCTCTACTAGTCAGTTTCCAAAATAAAAATTCTTTATCACAATAAAGAATTAGGTGGGAAAAAAGTTTTTAATTTTCATTTCGTAGTCAATATAGTCAAGCCATCACTGGACTGATTTGAACAGTTTTTGTTTGGTTTTCTTCTTGACTTGTTTCTTTAAGAGGTCCAAGGTGCATCAGACAGATGCAAGGTTGCAAGATGGTTTGTGCAAGGTGGATGAACTCCACAAAGCTGTGGTGCTACATCAATTTAAGCAACTGAGAATGCAGGCTGCACTTTCCAAATTACATTCAAGGCTCTTTATGTTGTCATTTGATTATATAATTTTTTAACATATATTTCATCTTGCTATTGTTTTGGCTTGTGTTGTTGTACTCTCTAAAAATGCTGTTTAGACCAATAACCAAAATATATTTTTTTAGAGAGACTTGGTAGTACAAGAAGGAGTCATGCTTAGATACAGTGATTTATATGCTCATAATTAAGTAATTGAAAGGTACTACTATTCCATTACACCCTTCTTATCTACTTACTTGCAATTAATCATTTGTTTTCCACCTTATGGTTTATCTCCTAGATTTTAGTCACAGATTTTTTCCTTCGAAGTATTGCCACATAATTTGCCACAGGTTTAGTGGGGATTACTCCTGAACAAGGAATGTCAAAAGACTTGTGAGAAACACAAGAAAAAAAATAAAGATGAGATTATGAGAGACAGCAACTTCACAGGAACTGCATATTTAAGCAAACAATCCAACCCACTTGGGCCAAGTTTCATTTTGGTCTCGTGTAACTGTGCAGAGCTCAGATTGTTAGCAATCATGGACATCTTGAGTAAACCCAACAAATATTCTGGAATTATTTATTGTAGTTATCTGCCCATCTTCCTTCCCTGGGAGTATCTGGGTTGCCTTCCCCTCCTCACGGAGGGCAGGCTGCCCAAAAAGATGATTCACCCATGAAAGATCAGAAGATGCTGGCATGCAATAGCTGCTCTCAGGCTGTGCTCTGACCCGAGTGCAGATGGATAAAGAGCCTGATTGCAGATCCCAGAGAGGAGGCTGGTGGCCCTCCGTGGGATGGCTGCTGAGGCAGGGCTCCACAGGTGAGCTTGCTGCCAGCACCTGGGCAGGCAGGTGTGCTGCCAGGCACCCTGCACTGCAGAGCCTGGCTCCAGGGCACTGGGCACACCAGCTCCTGCAGCTCTGGGGCTCAGAGGGGCACGAAGGGAGAGAAGGCAGCAGGTGAGGAGCACGAGCAGCTCCCGGGCAGCAGCAGCCTGCTCTCCATCACCACGAGCCCCCAGACCCTCTCCCATGGCAAGTGACCATTCAGTGTGCTGGGGGGCAGCTGTGGGTGCTGTTTGCCCAGACCTTGGTAAAGTCTTTGGCACTGAAGGAACTGCCTGCCCATGGCCTGGATGAATACACTCCTTGCTTGGTGAGAGCTGCCTGGCCAGCTGGGCCCAAGGAGCCATGGTGGATGAAGGCAGGTTCCCCAGGAAAAGCTCTGTTCAATGTCCTAAACCATGGCCTGGGCAAGGGGATCAAGGGCAGCCCCAGTGAATTTGCAGAGAACAGCCCTCTGGGTGAGAGTGCTGCTGTGCTGGAGGGCAGGGAGCTCTGCAGAGGGATGTGGACAGGCTGGAGCCGTGGGCTGAGCCAGAGGAACGAGGGCAGGAAGGTGTGAGTGCTGGATCCTGCTCCTGGTCTGGGAAGGGGCCAGAGGGTCCTGGTCAGCAGCAGCTCAACATGGGCCAGCTGTGCCCAGGTGGGCAAAAAGCCAATGGCACCTTGGCCTGTGTCAGAAACAGTGTGGCCAAGGGACCAGGGCAGGCTCTTGGCACCAAATTACATGTTCAGCTCTGGGCCCACCACTACAAGACACTGAGGTGCTGAAGCACATCCAGAGAAGGTCAACAGAGCTGGGGAAGGCAGCACAAATCCCATGAGGAGTGGCTGAAGGAGCTTTGGGGGGCTCAGTCTTGAGAGGAGGAGGCTCAGGAGAGACTTGAGGGCTCTCTGCAGCTCCCTGAAAGGAGGCTGTGGCAAGGTGGGAATTGGCCTCTCTGGGAAAGAAGCAACAGGACAAGAGGAAATGGCCCAGGTTGCACCAGAGGAGGTTTAGACTGGATTTTAGGAAGATCTTTTTGATGGATTGGAACAGGCTGCCCAGTGAGGTGGTTCTGCTAGCAGCCTTGGAGGTGTTTAAAAGGCATGTGGATGGGGCACTTGGAGATGTGATTTAGTGGTGGGCTGGGTAGTGCTGGGTTAAGAGTTGGACTCAGTGACCCTAAAGGTCCTTCCCAACCCAAACAACTCTAGGGTTCTACTCTATTCTTTCAAGCTCTTCCATAAAACTTCCAAATTCACCACCCCAGGGTGCAGGCCATGTAGCAAACACACAAGGAACATGTAGTGACCCACAGGTGACCCTTGATATTTAGGAGAGACAATGTGAGTCTGAGAAGGCATAAGAGATGGAAAATCTGAGTGCTGCTCCCTCACTGCCCAAGTTCTCTGCTTTTCCTCCTAATTCATGTACACTTCAAAAGACTAAAGTAATTTTACCCCCATATTAATAATTACTCCTCGCCAGTGTTTTGCTGTTAGGCCATATGAATGATATGGCATATCCTTGATATTATGATACAAATATTTTTACATGGATCTCTTCCCAGTGTCGAAGTAATATACTCAGCAGGCACAGGAGAAGAGTCATTATATATTTCTTAGAAAAAAGTGTTGGGACTGCCAAATCTTGACCGGCATTATTATTGTGGGTAAACTGCTTAGGGACCAAGCTGCACTATCAGAGTCATTTACTGGCAGTTTAAATGCTCTCTGCCTCAGTTTGTCTTTTTGTAAAATGGACACAAAAATGTCCCTCAAAGCTCTAAAGACTTATTCAGGTTTCTGAGAGATTTGCAGACTGTGCCTGAAACAAAATAATCAAATGTGATGCAGTTACTGATGAGGGATATATGCTGTAGGGATTCAGGAATAAGTTATATGCATATTTTTGTAGAATTATGTTCAGGGGTGTTATAACCCACCAGTTATCAGACTGATAACCTAAAATAGGATGCCATCTAATTCATACCAAGAGAGACAGGCTCACAAAATCCAGCAGACTTGGTTTGTGTTTCTCCCATAACTCTGTAGTAATACCACTTCAATTGAAAAAAAAACCTCAAATTGTAGTTGTGCCTCAAAATATTTATCCTTAACTATGGAAGGACTTCTACTCATCTGTGTTTTATCTTTGTTTCTTTGAGAAAGCTGGTATAGGGCAGTTTGTGACATTTTCATTGTGAAAGATGCTTAACATTAACCAGTTATTTAGAACCAAAAGCCTTTGCCCTAAGATACATATGGTTGCACTTAAGCTGAAATCACCACTTTATGTTAGAAAATACAGGTTTCATCATAAAAGGTAAGTGTTCCCAGAAGTGTATTAAAATGCACACAGATACAAAAGAGAAATATTGGAATTCAGTCTTGGGTACCAATGTAAAAAATATTTAAATGTGCTATAAATTACATAAATTGCAGATCCAGTATGGTTCACTGAAGAATCTTTGAGGTTATTAAAATATTTTTAGTTCAATAAGAGACACTAAAAGCAATCATGCAATTTGTGTGCTGTTCAGTGTTAGGAACACTCCTATATATATTAAATAAAGTTCTCCAAGTCACAAACAAAAGTTACTTTGGCTGCAATGAGAAGCAGTTAGGACAGGAGACCACATCACAAAAGACAATGGAAGGGAAAATGTATAGGTTATACCTGGTTCAATTCCAGTGGAGGTGGGAAAGGTAAAAACTTTTTGTCTGAAGTGGATTAATCCATAGTGACATCTGTGCATCCAAAGTCTCCATATGTGCATTGCACTTGAGGAAGGAGAACATGGACAGCACTACAAGAGGCACTAAATGAAAATAGCAGCTCCTGTTTGCCATTCTAATTTCAGTCCTTGGGGAAAAAAAAAGTAAGTTTTTCATCTTTGCTGGAACAGAAGATTTGCTAATTGCTGCACAGTGGAGGTCTTGCTAACAGCCCACCTTTTTGACATTTATTATTAGGTTATCAGGTAGAGCAAAAGAAGGGATGCTGCAGCAGTATATGGGCTGCAAATTAATAGACACATCTTCAAACCCATGATGCAAATATGAAGTAGGAGTAGCAATAATATTTTTACCAACAACCTCTAACACTGCTGCAGTTGATGAGTTTACCACAAAATCCTAAAGAAACCTCCACAAAATTTTCATCTAGACTTGCTCCTATTTTTGCAAAGCTCCATTCTGGAAACAGATCTTAACTCTACAGCTTCAGAGTGAATAAGGACAACAGATCTAATTCATCCCAATAAGCAATGTATCTAAAGAGATCTGTTTGTACAAGTGTGTAATTGCTCTCTTCAACAGTAATGAATGACCCTATCAAAAAGTCAAGATGGAGTAATCACAGCACATGAGACAGGAAGCCTCATATAAATTGTCATAAGACATAGCTAAAGCTTCATGTGCACCTTAGCTCAAAAACATGTATACAACTCCACAAAATAATACTTTTCTTCTTTGAAAATTTATTTGTGCCCTAACTGGAAGGTGTACCAGGACCTTGTGTTTTGGCATCAGAAGTCTTACCCTAAGCACCCCTGTCTTCTTCAGCAGTGCATTTATAAAGCTCTCAACCTTGTTTGCCAAGCTGGGATAGTGAGACCATAGTGTCTAGCAGGCTGTTTGTCCCCCAGGGTTTTGTATGCATTTTGCAGCAAATGTTTTTCAGTATCCTGTTTTAAAGGATCCTTGCAGGAATTCTTACATAGGAGCAGCTTTATTTATTTAGGTCAACATTAGCACTATTTCCTGGTTGTTGTGAATACTATCTCAGGGGAGAATTTGTCATTTTAGTCTGAAAATGACAGGATAAAAATAGACAGGACAATTTCATACATAACTGGTACGGATGGAGGAGTTTTTACCTAACTTGTTCCAAGAGCCTGGATGGAGGTTGTCATTTTACTAAGTGCCCCCAGTTCAGTGGCAGCCCTGTAAGAGTTTCTCTGTATTTCTACTTCCCTTCAGCATTTTTACCCCATTTCCCTGCTCCTCTCTTCTTCTGTTGTCATCTCACCCTCTTCCTCTTTCACACGGGGACCTTGCAGAGCACACAGTTATATTTGAGAGAGTTCACCATATGAATGCAGAGAGGAAGTCAAGGGTCACTCTCACTCAGAGCTTGCCAGCATCTCTTAATAACCCTTATATGATAGGTTCCTCTTGCCCTCTGCTAACTCAGTGTATAATTTTCCCAACAGATATTTTGTTCTCAACAATAACATGTTTCTGTCGTGCTCCATGAGGTTCAAACATCAAGCTGTTACTACCAGCTCCCCTGGAAGCTGAGAGGGTATTTGACTGTTGAGAAGTAGATTAATATGGTTTGGAAGGTAGTTTCCTCATAAACATTAACTTTAGAAAGGAATTAAGGTAGATGTTTACTTTTCACCTGTAAGTACAATTAAGGCTAATCCCCCTGGAAGCGCTGGTTTTCTTTACTAACTCAGGTCTGCACATAACAGCATTTAAAAATATGGTGAGGCAGTGGTGTAGCTTGTTTTGTTCATGGTCACACTGTATGCTTTCTCTTTAAAGAAGATTGAAGAAAGAATGTCTTTTAAAGGCTGACATGCCTGGAGATATTTGCATGGTTACATGAAGCAAGGTGTAGACTTTACTGCCACAAGAAAGGGTCCCCCACCTTGTCAATGAATCCTATAATCAGGTTGCAATAGTAACAGATTACAGCTGTCATGTTTCTTTTTCTCCAGGTTCTGATTTCCCTCCCTATCTCTGGTTTTCTCCTAGTAAGAGATACCCAGTGTCTCATTTTGCTCAGGTCAGGCAGCAGAACTTACATGGGCCAATAGTTTCCATTACATTTATCTAATCTCCTGTCTTTTTCAGCTAACCTAAATGAGTGCCATACAAGTACTGAACTATATTTGCATGTATAGTAGAGAAAAACAAATCCTTAATTCTAGAAGTTTTCCTGGAACATGCCTTTCTCATAAATGACAGAAACAGTTTAAGCAAAACTCTTTTACAATACTGCTTTTTTAGTATAAATTGATTGCAAATAAATGATTAATGCAATACTCTCAGACCTTGAAGTTCTAGAAGTCTTGCTGCAGTTCCACTCCACTGTGAGAGGGATGTGCAGGTACCTACAGACAGCTGAAAGTGCAGAATAGAGGATCTCCCCAGGATCAGCAAACTGGTGGCTGGCTCAGTGCTGACAGACCCCCTATCAGCCCTGGTGCATGTCACCCCTCTGTAACCTGTGCTATTGCCTCTACAGATTAGGAATGCTGGCCAAGGCATCTGTCTGAAGGTGTTTGCTTCAGACAACATGCATGATGGAAACCCTGATTTATCCTGACTTGTAGCAGGGCTGGGTTTCCTCAAGCACACTGAGCTCTCCTGGTTGTACCAAATGTGAGTATGAGCTCGGCACAATTTGTGATCTTAAGAGAGATCCACGTGCAAACTACCTCCCGTTGATGGTGGCCCTGGTGATGGGCTGGAGCCTGAGCTCTGTGCTGGTGTGGGTCCCCCACTCTCCCGTGGGACTCTCACCCTCTCTTCCCTGCAGACCTGGAGGTGAGCCCGTGCCCAGCTGAGGCACAACCACTGCACGCAGCGTGCTGCTGCTTGCCTGCTCCGGAGGATTCCCTGGTGCTTCAGGAGACTGAGAGCAAGCTGAAATGCTCCAGCACCTCAAGGAAGGACAAGGCGCCGGTGGGAGGTTGTTTGGTGTCTGAGAGGGATCATGTGCAATGCTCATCTGCATGTTCCCAGCATGGAGCAGCTTGGAGGGGAGCGGGCTGGGAGAGAAAGGAGAACGTCCAGGGAGGGAGGAGGCAGGGTGAAAGACTGCTAACACTTGCAGCGTGAAGATCGGGGGAGAGATGGAAACAGGGAGCAAGATAATCTGCGGGAGGCGGAAATCAGGTACAGAAATCAGCGCTGGATGGGAGGCTACCCTAAATACCTACTGGGAGGCTGGTATTTACCCTCCCGGCAGCAGGGCAGGTGCCAAACCCGCCTGTTGGAGGTTACCAGCAGAACTAGCACACCATAACCCGGGGGGACCCCTCCTGCAAACAGGAGAGCTGGCATGGGGAGAAGCTGCCAGCCCCTCCACGCCAGCAGTGATGTCACAGCTCAGGAGCAGCTCCGGGAAGATTACAGCCACTGCTGTCATCTGATTCTGCTCAGATTGCTCGTGTTGGTGTGTGAGGCAGGTTTCCAGTGGTCTCTGCAGGAGCAGCTGTGCATAGTTGATGGGAGGCGCCTTTTGCACGTGCTTAGCCACATATTTTGGTAGTCTTTCAGCTATGTGAAAAAGCCAACCAGTAATAGCTCGTAGTTCTCTAAGGTATTTTAAGGCAGGGAAAGAACATTTGCAGCTTGCTTAGGATTTTGGGGTGTTTCACAGGTTGATTTAAGGCACTGTGACTTTCTAGCAGTGCTCCTGCAGTATTCTTCACATTGTTTTGTCTGAGAGAGGGAAAATGTATGGCTGATTCCCGCTTAATTAGGCCTCATCTGCTAAACAGTTATGTCACTATTTACATATGAGTAGTCCCCACTGAAGTCGAGTCCTGCAGCTGTATACTTCATCTGGTAACAATGTGATTCCAAGATAAACAGACTTGGAACAAGAGATGTACATTGCCTTATATGTATGAACTACCTGCCTACAGCAAATGCTGTGCCATGTCATTCTGGCAAAGCTAACAGCTATTCTAGCTCAACACCCTGTAAATGGACCGCCTGAATATTAGTTTTAAATAATGGGCTAAACTCCACTCGCTAGTCCCAGCTTTTACTGGAGTGTATGACTTGTCAGGTGAGTAACTTTGAGTCACTTGTGCCCCTCTACGGTTGTAAGAAAAAAAAAACCCTCCACACCGACTCACATCAAGTGATTTTTGCATGGCTGGGTCTCCCATGGCCGGGGGATAAGCTCTTCTAGAGATAGAAAAAATAGATGGAAACAAGAGGTAGGGAGAGGAACTGTCTAGAAACTCAACTGGCATTTAGGTTTAATTCCAGTCCATCCCCTTTCTAATGCCCTTCTTGCAGGAATCCCTGGCAGAGGAGTAACTCTCCTCCACCACTTTTCGTGCATTCACTGGTGTCTCAACTTCAGCTCTGGTCCATCAGAATGGCTTGGGCTGTTCTCTCACCTCTGCATGTCACTACAAGGAAAGGATTCTGATTGTTTTACACTACCTCCTCCTACTCCTCTTCTGCCAGATAATTCCCATTCTCCATAGCACCCCCTATTATTCTACCAATGGTCTTTAGTTTTTCCACACACTTTTGTACCTTTCCCTTGATTACAGTGCCTGTTTATTCCATTAATTACATTGAAACAATCTAAAGCAATCCCTTCAGCAAACATGTGCTTAATTTGGTCTACTGAGAATGAGATGTGTTATCAATTGCCACCTATCCCCAGTGAGGTGGGTGGAGTCCTGTTCTTGTGCAGAAATTCTGAGCAGGAGCTCTCCTAGTTAGCTCTCTAAAGAAGTATCTTTGCTTGTGTTTCTGTCAGCACGACCCTGCCTTACTACTGCTGGCAAACCCCATGGGTTTTCTGTAGAAAATCATCTGGACAGGGCTGAAATGACACCATGCTGCTTCCTGCTGTGAATCTCCTGGGAAGCTGTGTGAAAGGATATTTTTTGTTGTAAAATTCAACATTATTCCATCAATGTAATACTGTGACCCACCAAAGGTTTCTCCTGGGCATCTCTAACAATTGAGACCTTCACCAGTAAATGAAAACACTTGGAAGTTAATGAAATGAGAAGTAGGGGAGGAACAGTGCTGCAAAGTACTTTCTTACACGTGCTACAGAGGGAATTACTTTCTCTGTGAAAGATTATGTTTCTTGAGCTATAAAATAAGTGCGTAGAAATATGTTTTAAATGATATTGCATCTTTGTAAAGTTCCCTCTACAAAACACTGAGGAAGAGGCAGGAGCAGATTGCTTAGAAGAATGGGAGAAAGCAGAACTCATTGCAAGTCCACTTGTTGAACCGCTTAGGCTTTTTGTTTTTTTAATTATTCTTTTTAATTTTAATGCCACTTAAAACTGGTGTTCCTGAGCAGTATTAGCGCCAACCACGAGTATTTCCAGCTGTTGGAAGAAAACTTGGGCTAGCTGGGCGAAGCTCAGTACTTAGGGATGTGTCTCGGGTGACACCCTGCCAGTGACAGGGTGATCTGCCGGGTGCAGTTACATCAGCGAGAGGCTCCGACAGGCACATGGCATCCAGGCACGATGTGATGCAGGTGCAGGGATTCAGTGGTTCTCCTCAGGGCAGCTCTGCTGGGTGCCACTTGGCTTTCCTTCTAACACCTTGTCCCCAGGACAGCCGAGGCAGGAAAGTACCAGCTGTACCAGTCTTAGGGCAGCATCTGCTGGTTATTGCATGGATCAACATAGATGGTTGTCATGGAAGAGGCTGCTTGCTTTGGCTCTCGGGCAGAGGTACCTGGGGCTCGGGGGGCGGGAGAAACGGGCGCTTTGGAGAGAAATGACCCGTAAATGCAATTCCGGCAGTCAGCCAGGAGAGAACGGGAGCGGACCAGGAGCGTCTCAGTCTTGGTCTCCTTTTTTCCTTCCGAGAGGCAGCACCCACAAACTTTGGCAAGTCCAGGTGCAGTTGACTGCAATTCGCCTTCAAAGGCAGAGAAAGCGCCCCAGCCCTTCCCGCAGCCCTTCCCGCAGCCCTTCGCTGGGCTCTCCGGGCCGGGGGGCGGCGCAGTCACCGGGGACGAGCCCGAAGCAGCAGCACAGGATGGGGACAGGACCCGGGAGCCCCGGCAGGACGGTGCCGGGGCTCGGGGACAGAGGCTGCAGCGGCGCCCAGCTGTGCGGGCGCTCTCCCAGCGCAGGCAGACCCGAACGGACCGAGCCATAGGAACCACGGGCGGATCGGGGGCTGCCGGGGCCCCGAGGGGAGGAAGGAAGGAAGGGGAAAGGAGGGCAGAATGGGAAAGCAAAGGCAGATCCCGGGGATACGCTCCTTGCCGGGGGCAGGGGCTGGAGCAGCCCCGGGATGCGCCTCCCGGTGACGGCGGAGGGAGGAGGGCGAGGAAAAGTGCGCGGGGCAGTCGCAGCTGGGGACAGGCAGGGGTTTCGGAAAGGAACTCGTCCTGGCAGCTGTGCCACGCTCCTCTTGTGGCAGGACCCGGTGTGCAACAAGTCCCTGGAGCGCTTCCCGTGAGAGCGCGGGGACAGTGACACTAAAACGAGCGAGCGAACACCCCCCCGAATGTTCACTCACCTGTCCCCAGCGCGAACCTGCGGAGCCGAGATGCCGTCCCGCACAGCCCCAGGAAGGAGGGCGGTGGGAGCCAGGGCACCCTGCAAGGCGCGCCCGGCCGGCCAGGGCTTTCCTCGGGAACTTATTGTCCCGCTCCGGCTTCCTGGGAGGCGGCTGCGATCACGTTTTATACTGTATTGGTTGGTAACCCCTCTCATTCATTAAGATCACGTAAGAACTCAGAGGGAAACGTGACTCTGAGCTAAGGCGTTTGCGTAAATCTATAGGTTTTTAAAACTCCCTGCCAGTCGCTTTCTGTCTTCTGTAGGCACCAAGGTGGTGGAGAGTTTAAGCTTGCGGATATTGCAAAGGGTTATTAGATTCATAAGTCACACCAAGTGGTGGGCGATCCACTGAGCAAAGCAGAAGTTCTCACATGATGACTTCAAACAAGACACATTACCTTCCAGCATCTGTTGGAGAGACTGGATTTTAAACCACTTCTGTCTCCAGGACAGCAAAGAAACAATGGTGAGTACCTACCAAAAAAAAAAATAAAAAAGCTTATTTTTAATACCTGGAGAGAAGAGCAAAACAACTACAAGAAAAAGCTTGAGATGTTGCTTAACGACAGTATCTAATATCACGGGCTCGGCTTTCTAGTACTTAATACGCCGAAGAGCGTAACCCGCGGGGGCCGGCGGAATTGTGCTTTAGACAGTGTAACTTTAATTGCGGCGCTCTTTGATTTAGGGCTGCGATGGAAACGGCGCGTCTGAGGCGCAAACTTGGAGCTGTGGCGGGCTGGCTGCCGCCGGGCTGCTGGCCTCCCCCCGGCTGGCTCTGCCCTCCATCCCGCGGGGGCCGGAGGGCCGGGGTGCCCCGGAGGAGGGGGACAGCCGCACGTGATGGCAGCGGAGCGGGGCGGGAGGCGGCGGCAGCACCCTGGACAGCGGCGGGGCCGGCGGAGGCGGCCGCGCATCGCCCCGCATCGCATCGCCCCGCGCCGCCCCGCGCCGCCCCGCATCGCCCCTGCGGGCTCGGGGAGCCGCCGGCACCGGGAACCGGCTTCCCTCCCTCCCTCCATCCCTCCCTCCCTCCCTCCCTCCCCGCCAGCCCCCCCGGTCCTTCCCCTCCCCTCCCCTCCCCGCCCGCCGCCCTCTCGCCCCGCTGGAGCTGGGCGAAGTTGGATTCCTAGCGGTGCGGACTGGAATAGGAGCAGGAGAGGAGGGATAAAAAAAAAAAAAAAAAAGAGTCTTGCAAGCTCCGGGGGTTGGTTTGACGGTGTCAACTTTGGGAAATGCCAGTATTTATCTCCGCGATCTAGCCACTGCTGGTGGTGTTAGCTGTAACCAAGGTAAGCGGAGGGGGGACACCCCCGGCGGCCCCTCTGGCTCCTGCCTCTCCCTCTCTGTGGTGCGGGGATGGGTGCCTGCTCTTTGCCTAGTTTTGTTACCTTGCTGGCTGCTTGGTGTGTGGAGGGCTAGAGGAGGAAGGAAAAGCTGGATGAGGTTTAACTACGAGTTAAGTTGTGCCTGATTTAACCTGGGAATCTCGTCTGTGTGTGTGCATGCTTTGGGCAGAGATGCAACTGATCTTCACCTAGAGAAGCAGATGCGACGGATTTTCTTTTTTTTTTTTTTTTCCCTGGCGAAGGATGCAAGTTGATTTTGCATAGCTAAAGAGATGCAGCTGAGCTGTAGCCGGCACTGTGCAGGACTGATCTTTCACAGATAAAGGGACGCAGCTGATCTTTACCTACACGGAGATCAGCCGACCCCTCTGTATACGCAACCTACGGCTCGAAGGGAGAGCCGTGCATGTATTGCTGATGATCCAATATCCGCATCTACTTTGCTATAATTAATGGTGTGTGTTCGTGTGTGTGTGTGCGTTTGGCAAGCCTGAAACCCAAACGCAGCCCCCCCAACTGGAGATCATTCGGATAAGCTCTCTGCTCATCTCCCTCCCTATCTCTAGTGCCTCCCCCCACCCCTCCCCGCGCTTCCGATTCTTCCTACGTAGAAATGTAGCTAATAATATTTAGTCTCCGGGCTAAAAATAAGCTCTGGAAAGTCAGCAGTTTGGCGGAGCAGCGGCGGTAGCAGCAGCGCTCGCAGGTAGAGAGGCTCTGGGGTCTCCGCTCCGCACGCAGGCTGTGCATCACCCCCTCCCCCGCTCCTTCCTGCCGAGGAGAGCCCGCACCCAGGGAGCCACGCCGGCCCCGCCGCCCCGCTCCGCCGGGGAATCCCGGCCCCAGCCAGCCGCCCCTCCGGCGGAACCGGGGGCGGCCGAGCCCCCCATGGCATCCCCGGCGGAACGGGGGGCGGCGGAGCCCCCCATGGCATCCCCGGCGGAACGGGGGGCGGCCGAGCCCCCCA
>WBND01000749.1:417536-432900 GCA_013398595.1 Tychaedon coryphoeus | reverse complement strand
GGGGGCCGGGGATGCCGCCCCTCTCCTTCCCTCCGCCCCCGCTGCCCGGGAGCTGCCCCTGGACGGCACCGCCGGCAGCGCCGTGCCGGGCGGACGGACGGCACCGCCGGCAGCGCCGGGCCGGGCCGGACACCGGGGCCGGACCGGACACCGGGGCCGGGCCGGACACCAGAGCCGGGCCGGACACCGGGGCCGGACCGGACCCCGGCGGCATCGCGCAGCAGAAACGGAGCGGTGCAGGACAGCCCCAGAGGGCATCTGCCGCCTCTGCTGCCTGGGGCGGCTGGCTCCGGGGTTTTTATCGTTCAGGCGAGATGCTTTATCATCTCCTCTCCGCCAGATGCGCTCCCGGCGGCCGGCCGCCTTTACCCCCCCAAAGCCGGCCGGGCAGGATCCCTCCGTGGATTTTTCCATTTCCGCTCCGGGAACTTGCGTTTGCTGGGGATACCTGTCAGGGTGCCATGTAGGACAGCTCTAAGCAGCTATAAGGCGAGGAGGAGCCCGAGAAGAGCCAGGTCTCAGCAGCACCCGTCATCAGGAGGCTGGGTGACATTCAAACACTCACGATTTGCAGTATCGGTTTCATTAAATTCATAATGAAACGTCCTCTGACCTTTTTTCACTTAGGAAAAAGTGATGTGGTAGAGCTAATATTTCAATACTTCCACTGTGAACTAGAGGTTCATGAGCCCTACTAAAAATCTATCCACTTCCCAAAATAAATTTTTCTATTATCTAGGAGGTTGTCAAGGAGCTTCTAGTTAAATGAATTTTCCACTCCATGCATAATTTTGTGTATCTTCCTGTATTTTGAGTTTGCACTCATTACTTTCCTGCCAGCTCTCGAAAAACTCCAACATTTCCCTTTCTGCCTGTGTTGCCATGTTTCTCTTGAATTCTAATCACTCTCTGCAGAGATGCATGGGATGGATGGCTGCTAACAAATGACATGGGCCATATTTGGTCCCATTGCAGTGACTCATACCTTAATCTGCAAGTGGCTTTATTGATTTTGGTATCCACTGCTTCTCCAGGAGCTGTCACTGCTTTGGTGGTGGTTCATCACCACCTTTCATCTCTTACAGTTATGATACTGTAAAATGGCCAATCTTCCCAGAATATGTCTTCATCCTCCAGAGTGTTGATGTGGCAGTCTTTTTGCTTTTATTTTCAAGTTTCATTTTACCTGGTACCACGAGTGTTGTCTTCAGTGGTTTGGTGTCTGTCAGGAGTCTGTGTCCAGCATGAGATGGTTTTTACAATATGGTATTTGACACAGGCAGTATCTCCATGCAAGTTCTCTCAGCAGCTCACCTTTTGGATAACCTTTTGATTTTCAGGATTGCTCAACAATCTCCTATTTCAAAGGGTATTTCTCACTATTTATTTTTAGTGGCCAGCATTCACAGGCATGTATGCCAGTGGATTAATGTCTAGCATTTCATTAATCTGGGGTGGCTGGATGCATACATTTGGCTTTGTACAGCAAGACCCCTTTTTTTTTTTTTCCCTCTATCACATCAATGCTGTTGAGCTCTTAGAAGTGCACTAAGAAAATGCAGACTGGCTGCCATTCAGTAACCATAAGTTGCTTCCTAAATACAGTGGCATATGGTTGCCCTGCCATGAGAAATTCTGGAAAGGTGGATAAATCCTGAGGGACAGATTTTCCTCCGAGCTGTAAGTCTTACCATGAATCATTGTAGTAAATCACCACTAAGCACTGGAAGATGTAGCTGCTAGAGTTTTTTTTAATCAGATACACAAACAAAGAGAGCATCCATGAGATTTCAGGAGAACTAGTTCATTCCTCTGGCAAAAAATAGTAACGTCAAGTGCAGTAAACAACATCTGCAAGAAACAGTGCCTATCAAAGTTGTTGAAAATCAGTAGGTTCTCTAGACCTCGGGGAGGAGACAGGTAGTGCAAGGTAAAATATGTACTAAAAGACACTTTCTCAGCTCCCTCCCCTTTGAGCTAACATTAGACTGGGGCTAAGAAACTGGGGCTAGCAAAAACAGGCTTGTGAAAATGGTCCTTTAAATGGATTTGTTGGCTTTTGGGGCACAAAAAACTAGAAAGAAAGAATGGAAAGACGCAGGATTGGTTCTGTAATGGTTGTTTTCATTTGTGGTCAGCAAGTCCAGCTAACAATAAGGCCTACAGAATGTGGGCAGATGAAATGTAAAAGAAAAGGTAATACTTGTATGCCTGGAAGTAAGATTTTGAAACAAGTGTGAATATTCCATGTTTCTTTCATGTTGGGTTTTCCAAATATTTTTACACTTCCTTTCTGCATCTCTCCCACCACGTTGTTAGGAATAGTAAAGTGCCCTGGCAGGGAAATGTCAGGGGACATCCTGCAGCCCCCAGGCCATGTGCTGAGCAGGTTCACTTGCAAGCTGCTCACCACCTTTGGTGGATTCCTACACCCACGTGCCAGCAAGGTGCAGGGTAGGGCACCGACTTCTCCCATGAACTGAAAATATCTCTGAGACACACTTTTGCAAGATTATAGCCAGGAAAACATACCAACTGACATGGAGTTCATATAACAACTGCCCACCCATTTCATTATTTCACAAATGTGTGATTCTTGCTTGTGAGCTGTCACCATTAACATTTCCATCTGTCTCAATATTGCTTCTATTCTTAGCTGCTTTGTGGTAGATGTAGGTGTATGAAAAAGATTTCCCCCCCCTCCTTGTGTCGTGAAACAGAATAAATGAAAGCCACATACATGAATCCACACATTTCATGCAGGCAGCAAGACATATAGGCACTTTCATGACACTCCCATTACTAGATGTAGAGGTGAAGTAAGCAGCACATGCCTGTGGCCTCTTGGTGCTGCTGGAACAAGTACATAATGGGGAAAAGCATAAATAAGTCAAAATTTAACTGCAAAAGAACAATATTGCTTTGATCTCCTTTTGAATATGCAGTTGGAGAGACCTATTTTCCCAACCATGTAAGTATGGGAATAATTTTACTTATCATGTAATCCTAATTGGTCTTTTCCTGAGGCAATCTCAAAGGGAAAATAGGTGTGACACGCTTTGGTGTTCAAAGGATCAGGTCCTCAACTGTGTAGATATTTCTAAACTTAGACCTTTCAAGCTGCTCATTGCTTGGACAAACAGAAAACTCTCTGCATTATAGGCAAAACCTCTTTTCTTGGTCTATGCCAGAAGTGGAATCAGTGGCATACCTGTGGAACTGATCAGACATTTCACAGGAGTCCCCAGCAGAAGCACATCTGGTTCCAGTCATGTTACTCCTGTTGCCATTTGAGCTCCTTGGCAGAGCACAAATTCGTGGTCCCCTGATGGAAAAAAGGTCTTTGGAAATTGCTGATGGGTGTGCTGCATTTGCTCCCCTGGCACAGCTGGGTGCTTCCCAGGGAGGCAGGAATAGCCTGGTATCCCTGATAGTCTGGTCTGGGCAATAAACTGCTCACTGGGGCTTGGCCCTGGCCCTGCTTTGCTCGTGGAGAGCCTTGGGGCCAGGGCAGTGCCCAGGGCCAGTTCTGCTGTCAGTGAGTGCTTTTCCCACAGCCACAGGTGTGGCATTGTCTCCTGTGGGGAGCACTGGTGGTGGGACTGCAATGGACCAAGGCCATGCCATAAGTGGCCAAGGGTATACTTTCTCTCCCCCTGCCTTTTCACGGTCTGGTCTGGTTTTTTTTTTTTTTTTCCTTCCCAAAATAGCACACAAACCCCCAGTTTAACAAGCATAAACCATACACTCTGGCCTCCAATTTATTTTGACATTTGGCAAGAATGATTTTGCAACATGTTCATTAAGTCATAACATTTTCGCTACTTTCTCATTCCAGATCCTTATTGACTATAGCACATGTGAAAATAATGAAGTTATTTATTCTCCAAATGGACAGTAGACCCCAAAGCTCCCAAGAAAATGCATTGTTTATGGATGCAATGTATGCACAAACTTTTAAGGCCTTAGGTCTTCCTTGACTGTTAAAAATTAGTTCATTTCTGAAAGGGGTGAAGAGGGGTTTATCATCCACGAAAATGTTAATAGGATTGTTCAGTTAAGGAGGTCTCATCAGACCAGTTTTTTTCTTTTTTCTTAAACAGAGCCTTTGTGGGATTTGGGAATAATGCAGTAAAAAGTTATGGTAGTAGATAATTAGATGGACCAGCTAAAAGCAATATGAAAGGGGGCTGGTAGCACAAGGATTACAGAAGGTGTGTGGGCATTTTGACATCCAGAAAACATTATAGATCTGGTCTCAGCTACCTCAGTCTCATGATGATAATTAAGAAATGTGGGCGTAGAAAAGCTCTTTGCATGGTTTGGTTGGATTATTGCTGCAGTTCAAAACACAATTGACAGAGACACCCACATTGGACATGATTGCCCTTTGATGAGGCAGATACTGACTTTTTAAAGCTGACACAGTTAAAATTATGTCCAAAATTTATGGGGCCACAAGCTTCTCACCAGACTCCATTATTATAACAAATGGTGAAATACAAATTGAAGCAGTTAAAAAAGAAGGGTGAGGCATGCTGAGGTGAAAGGGACCCTGGCAGTGGGAAGGCTTCAGGATTAACTTTTTTCTCACCTGTTTGGCAAGAGTAGAAGCACACAGGCAGTGTCTGGGGGTTCACTTTCTGTGTGTGTGTGTCTTGGTGCTCTTTAAAGGCAAAGGGGAAGACCAGCAAGGCTGGTGTCATTGACAACCCACAGTAAAGCCAAGTTCCCATGCAGCTTTTGTGTTGTGTGGCAGATTTTTCCAGCTCTTTTACCTCCATTTGTTCATCAGCAATACAGAGATGTTACCAAGCCATTTGAGAATGGAAAGAGAAGTATGGAGACTGTTTAGATGGTTACTGCTCAAGTCTAAGACAAGACATAACAGTGTAGCTCAACATACTAACCCTTGCAGTGTATTGTTCTAATATTAGAGACACTGAACCTGTACAGATATGGCAATGTCAAAATATTTACTTCAGCTCTGATCCTGCTTTCAGGTTTCTTTATCCTTTTATGTGTTTCACCTCTTGAAACAACAGCAATAGAAGGAGGTTGTGTGGTGGCCCACAAGTAGTTCTGAATCTGTCACTTAGCTCCCATTCAGATTTTCTCTCAGGAATCAGAAAAGGGCACACATTGTCAAGGCAGACAGAGGTGGGAAAATATCTGACATTTCAAAATTAAATTTTTCCCAGTATTTTCAACACAAACTAAGTTTTATATTATTTAACAGTGCTCAAAGAGGCTTTCAGTATTTCTATATAAAGCTATCATCAATAATCTGACAACGGCATTTGATAAAATATTCAGATTCAAACCCAAACAATATAATGAAAAGACAATGGATTTAATGGATTTCAGATAAACAGGAGGCTATGAAAGGAAAATAAACCACAGCTGATTTCTGACAGCAAATACCTTGTGAAACCCAACCAACTCTACTGAGAATGGGATGAAGCAAGAGACATGAGCAGAGGACAAGAGACTGGAGCTGCTCATGTGTTGGTTTGCTCTGTAAAATGTATTTGTACTCACTCCTGCCAAAACTCTATGAAACCATCGGAGAGAACATTTGCCTGAATTTTGTAAACAGATAATGCAGTATTGACCAGGAAAACAAAATAACTTAGCAGTTTTTAAATTAGGCTAAATTCTATGTCTTTAATTTTCCACTGGATGATGATACATCTCAAATGTCTTTTGCTACTCTATAAATCTCTTGCTGTAGCCTGAAGTGTGATACCCTTTATTGTATTGCTGAAAATTTATTGCATCAGAGAGAAAAAAAAAAAAACTACTGCATCTATTGGTCATAGAGTCATCCACAGGAGGAGTGACTCTTACAGTATTTTCCACATGAACCTCTTTTTGTGTCTCAAATTTGGTTTATTTACTAAGATATTTTAAGTCCTTGCACCACACTCATCATTCATCACCATTTTTGAACACCTAAGTGATATGAATAACCTCTGTCACATGTTTTGTTCTCATCTTCTTCTGAGGTAACAAGTCCTTAATTCTAGGATTTCCCCCTAGTTTTGGTTTTTGAGGGGTTCAATTGTTGTGCCTAAGTCATTCACAAAGGTCTTGGTGGTAGCAAGAGGTAAAAGTTTAATCCTGGAGTCACCTCTTTTCTGTCTGTGTGGCACTTGCTCCTACACCAGCAGTCAGTCACTCTATCCACTGCTTATTCCCCAGGCAGATCTGATTCTCATGCTTTTTCTGCCCACCACCTGTTGTTTTCCTCTTCCCAAATCCTTCACCTGGACTCGGTCAGCTGCCTGACCATGGTCATAGCCCTGCAGACCCACTGCTTTTCTCACCTCTTTTCCTGAGCTCTTCTAAAGACACAAATGTCTCTGACTTAAGAAGAGCTTTTAATTCCCAGACTATTGCCTTTGGCACCTAATAGTTATTTTTATCACCTACTTTCCCATCAAAGTATTTCTGCAGCAGCCCCTTAAGAAAATTCTGCTGGCTCACAGATTTTGAGGAAGCCAAAACATCTGAGAAGAGAGTAAGTTTGGCAATCCCTCAGCTGCCTGTGAGTGTGTCCTGCCTGAAGCCCTGATGGGGGAAGCTGTCCACTGCCTTCCGAGCCCCTTCTTTCCGTGGGGTGTTAGCAAAGAATAATGGTTAGTTAAAAATCAACCAGCTAAGTTTAGATGGAGGTCTAGCACCAGTTTGTGTAGTTCATCTGCTTGTCTTCCATTTGTGTTACCACCCAGGCTAAGTCTTTTTTTTTTCCTGAGTCTCTAAGCCCATCAGTTCATGGAATTAACACAATGTTCCTTTACTGTGAGGGTGAGGGTCTGACAAAAGCACAGCAAACCCAAACTGCAAAATAAACTGTGTTGTCAGTTATACTTCCCCAGCTCTGGTAGTTGCTGCGATTTTCTGGCAGTTAATAGGGTCTAAATCAAGAAACTAATCAGAAATAGGCCTGAAGATTGTACTAGCTCTTATTTATTTTCTTTTATCTTGATACAACTTCTTAAAAGAATATTTTTAACAGATCCTTTAAACATTTGTAGTAAGAGGCAATAGATAAAATGTCATAATTTCCATATGAAGGAGTGCAATTCCTATACAAAAAAGCCATTTTATCCTAATATGGTCTCAGAGTCTAAGTAACGCATTCTGTCACAAGAACTTTTGCATCAAAACAAGTTTTCTGTTTCATATCCAAGGAGAAATGTTGAATATTTTAATTCCACATTCTTTTTGATCTTAATTCCCTTCACAGAAGAGCTCTTTAGGTCTCACCAATGTGCTCTAGGTGCAATATCTGAGTATATTTTTTATATTACGGGATCTAACCCAAATTAAGAAACCAAAGGGGAAGAAGCTAACATGCCTGTAAGTGAAAATGATTCTGCTCAGAGCACATAGCAGGGTAAAGCATCAAACAGAAACATAACAAAAGTCTAAAATAAGGGGTTTCATGCCTTGGTGCAAAAGTGCTTGCTGAAAATCTAGTATTTGGCTCCCTTCTGATTTAAAAACTTTGCATTCCTGCTGACTTCCGTGGTGTTTATGTTCAAGTAAGTAAAGGCACCATGAGGCCATATAGTACAACTGCAATTTGCAATAAATTATAGCAGATTAAACAGCCAACTAATGAAATACAAAGAGGTGTTTAAAATTCTCCCTTGTAAGCATTTATGTTTCAGATGTATTCACTACATGAAAAATAAACATTGTCCAGAAAATAAACGTATATTATGTTGTTTATGAATTTATACTCTAATGGCACAAGTCCTGACCACCAAGGCCCCAGTAAATGTCTTGCCAAAGCCAGGGGTAGATTTTACTTGGGTATTCTCTGAGTCATATCCAACCCTAAAAATACAGGGGCTTTGAGCATCAAAATGCAGGATTGCCTTCCTCCTGCTTAAGATTATGTTCAAATGGGTTTTGTGGTGGTGGCCATGTCTCCACTGCTGGATGAGCCCAGCCCAACCACCCCTTACCCCTCAAAAGCCACCCTGACCTTGTGCAGGCTGAGGCACAGAAATCAATACGTTTTCCCGTTTGAGAAGTGGTGTAGAATGTGAGGAAAGTTATTTTAAAATAGCTTAAAATTTGTATTGATTTTCTGGATCAATATTTCAGGATTTTTGAATTCCCAGGTAGTCATACATCCACCCTATGTTCTGTTCCCATCTCTCTGCACCTGTAAATGATAGTCTGGGCACATCACATGCTGCAGAGAGAGAACCAGCTGTGCACCAACAACCCTCATACTGCACTAGTGAGGAGGAAAGTAATATTTTAATAGTAGTACCAAATAGTAGTACTGGCACTAGCTACTATTTAAAGCGATTCTGCCATGCAAGTAAATGAAATAATTTCATCTGGCCAATGCAGAGTAAAAATGGTCCCTGTGCAATTCCTGCTCTTTGGAGCTGGAAGGAAAGAGGAAGTGAGGACTGCACCTTCTCTGTTGGCATTTTTGTGTTTTAGCACGCCCTGAGGAATGGGTGAGCACATAACCCAAAAGTGACTTTTGCTGCTGTCAGTGCTCACATGCCACCTGGGCACCTCTCTGCCGTGGATGAACAGACCATACCTTTTATTTGGACAAATGAAAATGAAAATGAAAACGAAAACGAAAACGAAAACGAAAATGAAAACAAAAACGAAAATGAAAATGACAAATGAAAACTCCATAGACACGGCTGCCTATTAATCTCCAAAGTGGAATGTAGTAACATTTACACCCAACATAGTTCCAGTCATTAAATTACTGAAGGATTAGCAATCCCAAGTATTCAATAAACAGAAATGACACCATACAAATGAAATGTTTTAGTCAAGGGAAATTTTTGCTGTAATGTGACTAATCCAGTTGCTTGTTTCTTGAGCTACAAGTCACAGTAACTGGAGGACGAGAACCTAATGGGGTCTGAGTTTCATTTTGAGGACCCTTTTCAATATTTATTGCTGCACTGATAATTTTACTTTGCAATTAACAAAAATATCTACTGTTTCGCAGATACTGCTCCCTTTAATGCTTTGGGTGGTTAACGTAGAAAATGTTTAGAACTCTTGTGTTTTGTTTCTTAGGTGAAATAGCTCAATATGCTATTTAAAGAAAAAAAAAATCCTGAATTTAAACACATCAGCTTGTTTAAAGCATTGATGTGGCTGTGCTTTGAAAGGGGATGGAGCCAAAGTACCTTAACCTCTTTGGGAAGATGAGGACAGCTATCTAAGTGCAGCACAAAACACGTTAATATGAAAGTCCTGAAGGGCAGGAGAGCCAGAAGAACTATTTAATGTTTACACATGCTTTGCATTCCCGAGGATTTCTGTGTACCCAAGGAGGATCCCTCCTGCCAGCTCCTGGCCAGAGTGGGACCCTGTGGGTGGTGGGCACCTCGGAACAGCTGCGGGCCCTGGTGCCAAACACCATCTTCAACCTCCCAGCCCCAACTGTTTGCCTTAGATCTCTTATCACCCATCACCCTGCGGGCAATATCGCTGAGCTGCTGCACCTGGCAAGGGGAGTGCTTGAGCTTGATGGCAGAGGAGATTTCAGTTGCTTAAATAGAAATAAACCACAAAAGAGCATTCACAGGGCCTGGGAATGGGGGCTTGGACCTGGGATTTTGGGGCTTGCTTATTTTAGCACACGCTCAAAATAAGTTCTCCAAAGTTATGCACTGAGGAGGGTTTGCTAAGGCTTATACCCATTCTGATAAAATGCCTGGCTAAGTTTATAAACCCCCTGGAATCGGATCCCTTTAAATATTAAAAATAATCCACTATATTGCATCTAATTGAAACCCACTGAATACTTAGAGGAAAGGAGAGATGAGTCAATCCCAACACCTTTCACCCACAAGTGCACCAACAGTTTTCTGATCTTCTTTAATCATAGAGCTCCAATGGCCTGATTCGTCACAGGAGTGCATCTCTAGCCATCTATTCTTTCCACACTTGGCTCAGGTTTCCACCATCTAAGGAATCACACACAACCTCTTTGGGGAAGAGGGGATTTTCTTTTCTGTTCCCATGTCTGCTGCTCCCTCAGAGCCTGCACTTTTGCTGGTGTTGTACCATGCCCTTTTCTGTCTGCTGTGCTGGAGCCTTGGCTGGGCTGTTAGCACGAGGTCAGGGGTGAGTGAGGAAGGCTCAGGCTCCATATGCCAGACACCTGGTACACTGGATACTCCCAGGCACAACCCAGATACTTTCCTCTTTGCTCTGTGCTCAGGTGATGGGTGTTCAATGCCTCCAAAACAACAGCAGTAAGGCAGAGATACTCAGGAGATGAATTGCCAGTTTTAGTGTATGTCAAAGCATCAGGAAAAGACAAACTGAACTTTTAATGTTTCTGCTGGGTTGGATTCATTCTCTCCTTACTTTTTTTTCCTCATTCTCACCTTCTTTTCTGTGTCATCATCCTCAACAGCTGCCCTGCACCCCGCAGTGTGGGGCAAGCCTGGCATGGCTGGACACTGGCCGTGTGAATGGGTGTCAAAACCAAGGGTGAATTATTGTCCTGGCTTCCCCCAGCCCTCCAGCACAGGGCAGAGGGACTTCATGCATGGTTTGGGAGTGCCACTGTCCAAGCAGTGCATGGAGCTCATGCAAAACCCCAAAAGAAAAGCCTAGAGATTCGGATGGGAAGGATTTTGTGTGTGTGTGTGTGCTTGTGTGTGTGTGTGTGCACATCACTGCATGTGGCAATTGCCACATATCACACATTCTACTTCTACAGCACTTGATGGTGGCCAGGAACAAACCCAGAATTGGTGTGCTCACCAAAAAGTATGAAAAGTATGTTCATGAGCAGCCTAATAGATTTCTGTGTAACAGACATGCATTTCCTTGTTTGCAAAAGGCTAACCTGCACCTACCATAGAACTCTGTCAGAGAGGCAGTTTCATGCACATAAACTGTGCTGAAATCCCTGATTAGAAGGCATGGTACACCACTGAGGGTACAAACCCTGCCATGTGATGGAAAGCTGGCATACCTCTAGCAGACATGAGAAGAAAACAATTATTTTAATTGTTTGTTAGAGTTTTAAAATCACTTTTGCTGTAGCTGCAGGGTGACAATTCTGAGCTATTAAGTGGTATTTTCTTCAGGAAAAATGTTGTGGTTTTGGTGCCTGTGATTCAAAGAGTAGGTTTTCCCGCTTTATCCGGTGTACGTGCAGCCTACAAACCATGCCTAAAGAAAGATCTTTGGGTTTGTATTCCCATCTTTGCTATTTCACTTAATACTTTCCCTGCTAAAACGGGGCTGGAAGGCCTCTCAAAAAATGTTGTTCACTGAAGGTGAAATTATGTTTGAAATGAAGAGCAACTCCACAGCACTGTTTAAGGCACAGGGTCTATCCTAGTCACCCAGCAAGCTGCTTGCAGGCCAGAAGGACAGCAACTCTGTAGGCTGGAGGCAAGGTAAACCTCGAGGCTGTGAGATCCAAGAAGCACCAACGCCAGGGCATTAACACACTGATGCCTGGGAGGGGCTGTGGCCACAGTTTGGCCAACTCCTGAATGCAAGGGGCAAGCTGGGGCAGTGATCATCTCCACCTTTCTGTCATCATCTCCGAGCCAAAGCCTCTGCAATACAAAGATTTTACAAAGTTAAGCAGAATTTGGCTTTGGACCTCAGAGATGCTGAAGTTTTTCTAGTGCACTGGTGTTAGTGTGGAGCGTGAGGGGTTCCCTGTGTGTGCTGCAACCACTGAATCATTGTAGAGCAGCTTCATAGCCCAGTCATCCTACAAATGCACCATGTCTGCAGCCCTGGTGGTGTACACTACTTGTGTATATAATCCATTGCGATTATTAGCATCACTTGAGTTGGAAAAGTTTATTTCCATGAATCTTCCGTCCCTTTAATGTGAAAAAAATAGCAAATAAAGGTAACTAGGAAACATGAATAAACATAATTAAACATAAAATGCTTGTAATGATAGAAGAAATTACTTCAGCCAATTGAAATTTTTAACAGAAAAAACCCTGTAGCATCAAAACCCAAGTACATCAATAGCATTGTCCTTTTTGTGAGCAGGATTAGTTTATATTTCCTGACAGCCAAGTGAGAAGAATTCCAAATTGTAGCTTCTTGACCTTTTTCTCATTCAAAACCAGGTCAAGATACTGCATGAATAAAACGGGGAGTGTAAAGACACAGTTTGGGGGAGGGGAGCTCAATCACCCGTTACCTTTTGTCCAGTTACGTACCTTTTAAGAATGTTACTCTTTTCAAATATTGACTTTTTTATTGCTTCTCCTAAAATTGCAATGGGGGAATTTAAGAGCCCCACAAACTGCTTTATCATATAATTAGTTTATCAGTAAATTTGGACCTCATACATCAATCACTATAATGCATAATCTCCACTGAGACAGAAAACAGGTGTGCGTGCTTCTGCTTTCTTCTTTATAGTATCTACAGCATCATTAGTGCCTATGCTACAGTTTAAATTGAATTCAGCAAAAAGCAATGATCTTACCCTCCTGCAAGCAATATTACTGCAGGGATAAATCAACATTTTGTTGATTGACAACTCATACTCTTTCCCTGTTGCTGTTTGGAAAATGGTAAAGCATGATATGTGTGTGCAAAAAATTAATTTGTCATGAATAGAAAAACCACTTGGTTTCAAGGTAAATGCTGTAAAGTGGGCATAGTGTGACAACACCAAGAGGCTTGACACACTGAATTACCTGAAACCACCAGAAAAGGGTCTGCCTGCCCTTTTCTTCCCCATGCAACTGTGGTATGACTTTCTTTTCAAGTCTCTCTTGTGACATCTGTACAATCCAAATAGGGGAAACATAGCTGCTCCTGAGATGGGCTGGAAGGCATCTTCTTTCAGACACAACAAGAGAGAACTCCTTTTGGCTCTACCAAGAAAATATCAGGACACCTGATCTTGGCATCCTGTGTATCCCACAAATCTCAAAGGCGATGTAAACTCCAAATTTATAGTGCATCCTGTGGACAGAGGAGTGGAGGTCCAACCAGAGCAGTGTCCCCATGTCAGGGCTATCAGTTGCTTCACAAACTAATACCTTGAAGACCCAATTTTTGGGGGGTCATTCATAAAAATTCTCTTGGAAGTCAGAGTCTGACTGAAAAATGAGGAACCCAGCTTGCATGTGCATTAAAAATCCGAACAAGAAATTTTTTACACTGCTTTTTTATTTTTCCAGTAATCAAGCACTGGCTGGTAATAATGCTCAAAGGGCTGATTATACCAGCAAGAAACAGCAGCTCCTCTGACCACACCTCCTCCCCAGGAAAATCTCTACACCCATGCAAAAGGCAGCATGTTTGTAGCACAGGAAAATGGGAATCTCATGGTTGCATGGAATTAATGGTTCTAATGTTCTTAGAAGTGCTGAGCTGAAGCACTTACCACAGAGTGAGGACTTGTCAGGCTGGCTGTAACACGCTTCCTTTCTGAAATTAAAGAAGATTGTTCTGATTGCAAGCAGATTTTTTTCAGAGTATATCCCTTCTCCTTCACTCCTGAGAAAGAGCCAGCAGTGTTTCTAAAGCCTGATACTTGCTGCTGCTCATCTGCATGTCTAGTGCACTAGCAGAAGAGTCTTTCCTCCAGGAATAACAAGTGTGTAATGTATTACATTACTGCTGATTAAAGTAACCTCTCCTGCTGCTGTTTAACTTGTCTGGTGGATCATCCAAGTACTTGCAGGCACCATCTTATAAACACAGAATATTGAAACGGTGCTGTTTTATGACTGTGCAAAAAGGCTGCTGAAAACATGCTGCCTCAGTGAAATCAGGGATGCATACTAATACTGGGAAGTTAAACGGTATTGTGGAGTCAAGTCTAAAACAGATAAATAAAATGCACACATTAACTCAGCAAATTCCAGGTACAATCGTGTATTCAGAATACCTCTGGAGCACCCACTTGGCATTACTGCTTATATTGGTATATCAGAGTGGGAAAAGCAATGGTTGATATATCCCTAATGGCAGAACTTGAATAATACAGAAATAGCAGAGCAGGACTTGGCCTGAAGAGCTACCTGTTATTAGTGACTTAATTAGTGTATAACCTATCAGCCAACAAGAGCTGGACATGATTCCTCAGGCCCAGGCTGTTAGTGAAGGCTTTGAAAATGTCTCCTTTCTCATAAATTGGACAGATTTGGACTGGAAAACACTGAGACAAAAGAGGTAGAACTGTCTTCATGCTCACTGACATTTTTAGTTCAAGCACGCAAAACCAAACCCGCAAGTGCAAGAAAGATGGTGATGTGGTACTTGAGAATTATTTTTTTTAAAGTTCTTAAAGCTATAAAGGTTATTAACAACCAGGAATCTTTCCTTTAATATACAATAAAAGCTTATTTATATGGAAGGCCTTAGGTGTACTTGAATTCCAAACACCTGGGTTATTTTCTTTACTTTATTGATCAATGCAGGTGTTTCACAGCAAAAGTACACAGGCAATCAGACTGTCTGAGAGCAGCAATGAGTTGCACACATTTCTCCTAGTAGAATTAAATTTTCACAAGTGTGTGGAGCGAACGGGCCTTTGGCATTAATTGAAATTGGCAGTCAGGCTTTGCGGTGTAGAAAAATACATGTTTCAGCTGATTCATAAACGAGTCGGGCTATCTTCTTGTGAAAATCAACTGCTTCCAATTTTGCCTGTAAGGGAAGGGTGGAGGAAAGAGGCAAGGCTACCAGAGCCCATGCCAGGCAGGGCACAGCTGGCTCCTGCCGTGGGACGTGGCACAAGCGAGCGCTCCCACTCGCCATAGCCAGCCCAGCCAGGGAGCGTGCCATCCCTCTGTCTTTACCAAGATCAAATGGAGCTAGTCAATCAGGGGATACCATTATTGCCTCCCCCATTCAATTTCCACTATCAATAATTTACTGGATTTGCTGCACGTGCAGGAGGAAGGAGGAGGAGATGGAAAGGCAGATTTTTTTTGTCAGGGGTACAGAATCCATCCCCAGGCAGAGCCGAGCAAGGCGTTTCACTCGGGATCCCCGGGCTCCGCGGCCGCCCCTATCTCCGCTGATGCGACGGGCGGCTCCGCTGCCGGGCTCGGTCCCGGTGCCGGTCCCGGTGCCGGTGCCGGTGCCGGGCTAGGCAAAGCCGCCTCGGGACCGCTGGAACTGAGCTCCCGCTGGGCGCCTGCAGAAAGTCACCGGTGTAACGTTACCTGGGGCTCTCATTAATAAGCAATGCCCGATGATATTATCTTGATTGCATTCTTAATAGGCGGACTACGGAGAGGTCAGCGCGGGAGCGATATTTAAATGGATTGGGCTTGCTTAATACCCGGCGGAGTAAACCAATATCCCGCCGCGGGCGGACCGGCACCCCCCTCGGGAAGCGCCG
>WBND01000749.1:397070-416313 GCA_013398595.1 Tychaedon coryphoeus | reverse complement strand
GCCCCCCGGCCGTGGGGCGGTGGCGGGGCCCGGCCCGGCCCGGCCGTGGGGAGCCGGGGTGCGGGGAGGGCCGGGCGCCGTCAGCGAGGGGCGCGATGCACTTGTTGAAGCTGGACGGTCGCTGGAATGTGAAGCATGCCGGGCACCGGCACCGGGATCCGGTGCCACGGGCGCCTTGTCCTCTGCCTGTGCCGCTTCCAGCGCCCGCCGGGTGCCGCCGGCAGGGAAGCGAAGGGAAGGGAAGGGAGGGGAAGGCGGCGCAGAGAGCGGCTGAAGGTGTCGGTGCTCGGGAAAGAGCAGCGACTGCCCTCGACCCACCGGCTGTGGATTCATATCGGGGGGTCAGACACGTCTTCACCCAGAAAAAAAATCCTGGGGTTAAATGGTAAATTTGTTTAGCAGAGGTTTAATTAATACTGTGGAAATCGTGTGCTGTCCCACAGATTTATTTTTTTTTTCTACAATTAAAAGCATGAGGTGTTACAGCTGTGGGCCATGCTTCCTTTGCTTGGTTGTTTTTAAGAGGTGCTGTTGGTGTCTTGGTTTGTACATTCCAGTTAAGATATGTCCTTTTCCGCTCAGTTTATTGTAGTTTGCTGTTCTGAGGTTATGCAAGATCAATAGTCATTACTTATTTATGTTTCTAGTAACACAGTTCTAATGAATGCAAAGAATCTATCCTGGCAATATATTTTTCTTCAGCC
The DNA here is from genome assembly GCA_013398595.1 of Tychaedon coryphoeus. Taxonomy (NCBI): domain Eukaryota; kingdom Metazoa; phylum Chordata; class Aves; order Passeriformes; family Muscicapidae; genus Tychaedon; species Tychaedon coryphoeus. The sequence goes on along the minus strand of WBND01000749.1, from coordinate 415,609 downwards.
AGTATTTCTGTAATCTTTAATTCATGGTGATAAATAGATAAAATGAATTTCCTTGGTTGTCTATAGATACGAGCAAAGGTCTGGATAATGAGCCGCCTGCTTGGGGGCAGAAAGAACTTTCACAGCACCAAGTTTTAATGGCTTTTTGGTCACAAAAGTGAAGACTTTGCTCTGTTTACATGAGTGGCTGTCCCGAGTAAGAAGATCATCATATTGTCTGCTCTTTGGTGTTGAGTAGTGCATTTGTGTAAATCCCAGGCTCTGCTTACCAAGCTGGATTGCTGTGTGAAGCCCTCAAGTGAAAACTCAACCCCAGAGATGGCCCAGAGTTGGTGTGGGTATAAAAGAACGTAAGCAGAGAGGATGCTCTTGGCATCATGCATGCTGCAAATGCTGTAGTTTGGCACGTGAGAGGAGGGAGCAGCTGTTAGGGGGATGCTACAGCTTCCAGTGTGCACAGTTCCAGGGCACTGGCTGTGTAAACAGACCCGGGAAAGGGAGAAGACAGATAGTGATGTTCTGCAGGAATGAGTGCCGTCCCTCACCTGGGGCTCAGAGCAAAGCAGCAACTCTGTTTCAACTCTAAAATACCTGTTTTCTGCTGTAGTACTACCACTAACGTTCAGCTTCACTGAGCCTTGTCTGGGAAAACCCATTTGTAAGCAGTGCGCCTTCTGTTCATGTTGCAAGCGCTTCTGCTTTCAGGAGCTGCAGGGTAGATCCTGTTGTTATGTGGCTGTGAAATCAGGGTAAATCAGGTGACAAAGATGAAGAAAATTTTATCTGAATACCAGATACAATGGTGGAGGAAGATGGGAAAGGACTTCTACCCTGGACGGAGTAACCCTTTTTTCAGTTTAGTCTAACTTCAAGCAGCATGCTGTTAGGCACCAAGGCATTATGTTGTAACAGTAGTGCTTGGGAAGTACTGCAATATGCTGGAATACTACAAAATGTAGTGCACGGATGCAAAGGTTTTTAAAGGCTCATTAACGGGAAAAAATATAGGGGAAAATAAGGTTCTGTGCCTTTGCTTAAAAGCTTTGTATATGTGATGGTGCTGAGCTGAGAGTGGCTGCACTTAAGAAGTCTGTGCAGTAGCTGTAACGTTTGTGCAACTCTGCTGTTGCTGTAAGGAAAACACAAAAGCTGCACATTTTGCTCAGATAATAATTCTCTCAGGGAGTGCATGTATAAAAGCAGGTCACAAGCAACTTGGAAGTAAGAGACCCTCTCAACCCTTCTGCTGGTAAGCACTGCATAAAAAGGAGAAACAAGTCACTCTACTGAGTGACTTGTGTAATAAGTATGGTTCTATTAAAGAAAAAAAAAAAAGGTATTTCTCATACCTGCCTTCCTGGTTTGTATAAAAGGCTGAAAAGTTCTTCTAACAATGTGCCCTGTGCCTACACTAGAAACCTCACATTAGGCATTGTGTGAATTGTTGGAGGCTCCACTAGAGAAGGATATGTGCTTTTAATAGGTTAATTGCTAACTTGTCTTGACCTGTCAAGCATATGTTGTGAGCACTTGGTTTCTGCTAAATAGCTGAAATGCTGCTTAATTGGGAAACTCTCCATCATTTCTTAGATCAGTTCATACACTGGCATTCTTGGTAATCCTTAGTTGTAAACACCCTTTGAAAGGAAGCTTTTAAAGGCACTGAAGCTGAAGCTATTTTTGTGTGCTGCTGAAATGAAGTGCTAACCAATAACCTACTGTCTTCAGTTCCAGCTGGGAAGGTTCTGTAACAACTCTTGTATGCTGTGATACACCATTAGGAAGCAGCACAGGTGTGTACTGAGTGCACTGCCTGATAAATGAGTTGTGATGTGGCTGGCAGGCTGTGTCCCTTGTCTGTCAACTCACAAATCTTACTGTTTCCTTATCCATCTATTATTCAGTCTTATCTTTGACTGCAGGTTCTTTGAGGCAGAGATAGTCTTGCCTGTCTTCTCTTTCTGGTACCCAGCAAGAAATCACCAATGCTCTTGTAATATAAGCAGTGAATACTAGATTTTGCTATGCAGTGCATACAGGCAGCTCTGCCATGGTACCTTAAATTTGTGTGCTATCAATTCCAGGGGCTGAGCAGTCCCGTGAGGAACACTGTTTGTAGGAGTTGTCCATGCAGAACAGGGCAAACAGTCTTATGTGTAAAGTGTAGGTGATCTGCAGGGGCAGGCTCGGCCTTTCCTTCTCAACATTCAGGGCATCACTATCAGGCAGCTGTAGACTGGTGGAGTTCAACTGCTATACCCAACAGCAACAATGAACATGAAACAATGTGAAATGCTGGAAATGCCATGGACATGACTGACCAGGAAACAGTCTTACCAAAAAAAAAAAAAAGACAACCTCGTCTTAGGTACAATGTCTACCCTTTACAACTAGTGAGCAGAGGGTTGGCTGGATGGTACCGACCTGATGTGACTGTAATTCTTGGTAACACTGGTACCAGCGGTGGTGGAATGTCCCCTTACATACAGCATAATTTAGGCACCATGAAGAGATACAGCTGTCTAAAGATGAGTGCCATGCACAACCAGAGGAAGCAAAAGGAAACTTCATTTAGTGATTTTTCATGCCCTGCTGACAGCTGCCATAAGGCTGTAGCAGTTATATACTTTCCTTGGTAAGAATATTGTATTTTTCAGGGAAGTCAGTTTCTGAAACCAGTTAATTAGGACAGTTATTTCTGGCCCTGGCATTTGTAGAGAACAGAAGGCATGATTGTTCTTATATTTGTTTCTCTGAGTCCTTTGATCGACTAGAAGCTCTCAATGCTTTACGCTATAAATTACCTCAATCCTTTGGCAGTTCACTTCTTTTCTTGTGTACTTGGTTAGGAATATGCAGAAATCCTTGTGAGTCAGCTACAGACTACTATAAATTATGAAGAAATGGGGGAGGGGGTCACATTTCACGTTAAAAAGTCAATTCTAGGAGGATGGGAGGATACTGGTTGCTGAATTTGAGATAAGCATCTTAGGCTATCTCAAAATCTGAGCAGCTACTGCCACCTAGAGATGCACGAACCACATAGGGTGCTCGGGCTGTCTCCGGCAAGGGAGCCTGCACCTTTAAAATGAGTTAATCCTTACTCCACAGTATCAATTTAGTGTGTGAGTGCAGACTTTTTTTAGCCCTGTAATTGATGATTACCTGTGAATCCTGCTCTAGTGATGCAGGTAACTAAATTTTGTAGAGTCCTTTTGTGGCTTAAATTGGCAAGCAAAGAAGCATCACTTTCAGTGATCATTTGCTGATTTAATTTAGACTACACTTAAAGAAGTATTGCAAGCTAGATTTTTAAGGGTTTGGTACAGCTGTTGCTGAGGCTTCATAGCCTTTGCAGAGCTACACCAATAATGCAATGTAGAATTAGTCCCTTAAAGATTTGAATTCATTTGAAGGTTGGTAAGGTTGGTTTCTTCCCTATCCCATCTTTGAAGTTCACTTGTTGGGTACTGTCCTTTAGTATATACTTGCTGGAATAGAAAAAATTCTGATTTTCCCTAATGTATCAACTCAGCAGCCTTTAGATTGGTTTCACTAGATTCAGAAGTTTCTCAATTTAAAAATTAAGTATCAAAGTTAAGTTGAATATGTAGCTATTTGTTGCTACCTTAAATCTAACAACTTGGAATACTCTAGTATCTGCTCCTTTTTTTGTGTTTGTTTTGTGCATCAACCTGCTATAGCAGTTTCTTCCTCTGCATTTGAGAGAAAAGCAGTGTTCCCTACTTAATTTGTTTCCTGATTACAGAGGGAAACAATGAGCCTTTTTTACCTCCTGAACTCATAATCTCATGTTCAGTTATTTCTGTTTGACTCTTAGAAACACAGCATGTTTTAGGGCTTTTGTAATAACTGCTAGCTCTCAGCTACCAAATGCCTACTGGAATAAGCAAACCAACACAACTAAACCTGCAGTTGATAATACCATCTCACAGAGCCCTGAAAATGCAATCCTTACAAAATTGCATGTACTGTATAACTTTCCAGGTGATGGGTTTTGAAATTTCTTAATATATTTGAAGTCTGGCAGTGTAACTTATATTGCGATAAGAGCTTAATCCAAAACTTTTGAGGGAACAGTATTTTCCTGTGGGGAAACTGAGAAACTGTGATATAGGGATATTTGCCACAAGTCAGGAGGGAACTGTAAACTGCTTATACCATATCAGGGTGCATGAGAGTTGTAATACCAAACTAGAGTTTTAAAAACTATCCTTGGCTCACTGGAGTTCCACATCAGCCTCAACCTTTCCGGTATGTGCACTGAGTTACAAGTAGGCTTTGCATGAATGCAGGAGGAATCTGGGGAAAAAAAATTACACTAGGCAAAACCTCGAGCAAAATGCAGTTATATGCTCTTTATTAATTCAGCATGTAAAGGACTCAACCCAGAATCCTGTACTATATGTATTTTAAAATTGAGTTAAGCTTAATCTCGTGCCAATTCTAGTGCATATTGTGCCTTATCTAATGTGATCTAAACACTGTTTTTTTTTAAACACTGCTCCTGGAGAAATGCTGTTTCATTAAGGTCAAGAAAATAAAGGTTTTGGTCTCTGGATTCCTTCGTCTGTTATGCCATTTTCTTTTTAAGCTTGGTGCAACATCTAGTATCCATATGGTTTAGTTTATCCATCTTTACCCTAGCCATGGTGCTCTTGTTGAGTTTTTAGTACATGATACACAGAGAAGAAAAGGAATGAAATCTAAACTTTATTGAAAGGCTGGATTAGTAAAGCTAACCTCTCCCCTTAGCCACAGCTGTCACTGTACCACAGAAGTGTATGGATACTGTTGGGATGAGTGACAGGACTTGCTTTGTAGTATTTCTAGGTAATTCTGCCTGCTGGCTGCCTCCATTAAGGCTTGGATCTTCACTTGCTATTTACATTCCTTCTGAGTTGATTATCCAGTTTGACTGAGCCGTAAATGCTGAGAGACAAATGCTTTTTGATAGAATTTGTACTGAGAGCCAGTGTGAGAAGGAAGCAAATTCAATAACATGTTCAAGCTGGCAAGGGTGATTTAACCAGAGCCCGTGCCAGGAAACTGTGGTGAGCTATGAATGTCCTTCTGAACATCATGACCGCCCTTTATTGTTATAATGGGCTGAACCAAAACTAGAAATAAACACATCTGAAGGTCTGCATTTTTGCTTTTCCAGATATAAACACTACTGTTTATGTCAATGTCATGATTTTTGTTGTTGTTGTTGTCAGCTCGTGCCTTGTAGACTGGGGAAGGACTGTTCTTATTTTATGTGAGGCAAAGAAGGATGCTCCACCTGTCGTTACAGCAGCAGAGTATTTACTGGTGTGGCATTGGCAGATTGATGCCAATGAAACAGTGCAAAGAGAAGAAGCACGTGCTTCTTTACATCTTCTCACAGATGTACAGATTTTTTAACTAGCAAGAGATGTCTGAAAATGAGTTTTGCCCTTAAAGCTAATGATTGGCATGTGAATTTAAACAAGGAATAAAGCTGTCTTCCTTGAAAGACTCGTTTAAGTCCTTTTCTCTCTTGGTATTGCACTAATGATAAATTTCTGCTGTCCCCTGTGCAAAACGTTTTTGCCATTGCAATGAATAAGGTTGTTGCAAAAGAGTGAGTGAGTCAATTCCACATGCCTCCATTAAAAAAAAAAAGGCAAAAAATAACGTTTAGGAATAAGTTAATTAGAAGTCTAAGCCTCCAAAGAAGTCTGCCTTTGACAATGACAACCTGTAGGCAACATCTTGAAATCCATAAACCTCAAGCATGAAGTCATATCACCTAGTTCTTAATCGATTTTGTTCAACATGGAAATGGTTGTATGTTTTTTAACCTGCTCTGATTCGTGTAACTTATGAAACTTACAGACTCTCATGCTTGGAAATACTATAAATCATTTCCCCTGCCTTTAGCTAATGGAAGGACAGGTATGCAGTGAGACCTAGAAAACACAATAAATAACTTCCACGTCTACTTTAAATTAAACACTTTGGGGCAAGTCTTCAGTTGCAAAGCACCACCAGACCTTTTAGTATTCAAATTGTGCCCACTGGAAAACGGCTGCAGGGGAGCTGCTGATACTCTGCATATCTTGTCATTTATCATGTTCAGGCATACGTCAAAACATGACCCATAGTTTTTTTAAGGACAGTCTTGAGCCATTGGTATTTTAACATAAAGATGGATATGTGGATGTGCATTGGGAAAAGAAAAAGGATGACTGGAACTCAGTCATCTTTTTTCCTTTTATTGTTTTGATGGTGATGGTGCTGCTACCCATATTACAAGTAGGCATAGCCTTGCTCTTCTCCATTTTATCCAAGTATGACCCTTGGTACCTTGAAAGCTGCCTGCTTTGTGTTTGTAGGGTTGGTAAATACCTGCTTGTGCAGCAGTACTTCTTTATGGGAATAGGTCTTTCCTGAGTTTTGTAAAAAGTTTGCTGGAGGTAAAAGCAGTCTCTGGTCTGGATGAGATAGGAACTTGTGTTGCATTTCAAATAAAACTTTGAGGTTTTAATGGTGAAGAGTAGTTATATTTTAACACTAGTTTTGTTTTTCTTGTTACCCTTTGTTATCTAGTGTTTGAGCCCCCAGATTGGAGGTGTGAGGCTAGAAGCTGGAAAACAAAAGAGCAATAGCAGGAGTTTCTGCCACTTCACCTTAAGCTCATGACAACATGCCCTATGCTTAACCTACAGTCAGGAACTAATAATGACACAGATGGAAGTGAGCTAGCATATGTATTCAAAGTAATACCCCGAAGGTTTTAATCAGCATCTTTCTGTGTTAGCCATCTAAACTGCCGTGGAGAGATTAGCAAAATATGCGTGTGGCACACACGGTAAAGGCAGCTTTGTGTATGGCTGAACTGAAATCCCCTGTTCTCCTCTGGTTCAGCCATGACTTGCTGTGCAATCTGGGGTAAAATGTTTAAAATACTTGTGGGCTTTAGGCTACCCAGAAGGAAAACATGGTTTCTGATGTGGTTCCTTCTCACCTAAGTATGTTGAGATTCAATGTTTGCAGTGCTCTTTGGAGGCTTTGATGTTCTCCAAAAAGTGTTGTCCAGTTAGAGTCCCAACAGCTTAAGTACCAGATTTCTTAGCTTTTTGCAACCTCCTTTCCTCTCTATAACTACTAATAATCTCTGGTATGGCAGTTTTGCTTTTGATTTTGAATAGGATGGTGACTTCTATAGCTAGTCTATTATATTGTGGAGATACTTGGGCGAGGGAGAATACTTAGCTGTTTCCAAGACTAATTGTGTAATTTAATGTTTCTTGCTTTAACTTTCTCTTCCCCCACGGCCATCCCCAGCTATTAGAAGAGCAGCTGTCCTTCCCTGCAGCATAGTGGGATCTGCTTACATGAAGGGACAGGTATTGAAGTTTTTCTAGAGACGTGTTTATTTAATGGCTGAAATCTCATATACAAACCTACCCTTTGGAGCTTAAGGGCTCTTAGAGTGAGAACAGTGCTTTGCTGGCAGCAAAGCCACTTTCTTCAGTGGGGGGTAGTGCATGAAACAGGACACCCAAGTGAGGAACATTAGGTGGTGTTGGGCTGGATTTTGCATACTTCTCTTTATAGACATGTCTAGGCTATTTATCTGCTTAAATCAGTGAGGGAAGAGAAGAGCTAGCCTGCACACCTAGAAAGGCTTTTTCCTTTCTCTTTAAATTGTATTACCAAGTATGTGTGTATCCCTTAGGAGTCCTGAGGAAGCTGCTTTGCTGAAACGTGCCACATTTTGTTCTGATACAGCTATTAGCTATAGTTTAGGTTGTGACCATCTGGTTTTCTGACCACATAAATACTGGGCAACCTTTGCAACTGATATAAATCTATGCATGGAACACTGTGGAATTATACCAGGCAGGGACTGTGCCCACCAGAATTAGATTCACTGGAACTTAACACGTCAAGCAACTCCAAGAATTTTTGTGGAAATAATTCCCCATGATGCCACAATCTGTTACATCTGATGGCAAGTACGAAAAGTCAGGAACCATGTAACTTCATTTTTTATTAGGAAAGGGGAGGTCCCAATGTCCATGTAATTCACAGAAATCACAATGCAACACTCCTTGGTGAAAGAAATTACACCATTATACAATTGGGAGAAGGCAGGAGGTGGATAAATTAATTTTTCCTGTAAGACTGCAGGGGCTTTTTTTTTTCTATAGGTTCCATTAAATGTTTGTACCTTGATCAGTACAACTAATGAAGCTTGTTTACAAACCCTTGCATCTTTGCCAGATGTACCTCCTCCCCTCTTCTAGTGATTCCAAACCCTTTCCCTCTGTGGAGCTTGTGAAATGAAAGGAAAAATACAGTGCTGTAAGTCCATAAGCCTATACAGTGGTGTTTGCCTAAGGATGGAGGAGGAGAAGAGCTTATTTGGGTCACTCTTAGGTGCTGGCATACTGGTTATACAACGTGTACCCTCTACTGAATCTGCTGCAAGTTGGCCCCCAGATTTTTAAAATAGATTAGGGATAGAGTACCAGCCATAGCAAGTGCAAAAGTCTTGTTTCAATGTGAAACCACTTAGAAGGTGAGGGGGAAAAAAAAGCTGAAAACTATAATGCTTTGAAATCTGCGGTAAGTTGCATTGTCGTTGTAAAATATCATTGGTGAAAGAGCACTTCTTGCCAAAGTGCTCTCAATACAGTTATGTTAACATACTGACATAATTTTCCAATAGTGTTATCTCCAAAGATAAAGCTGTTGTCACAGCAAGACATGCAGGGCTGGCTGCCCAGTGAAGTGGATTAGATTCCCAATGAGCATATCCTTATATTGTTACACAAGTCCTTGTTATTCTGTTAACATTGATTGAGGTGACTTTGCAAACCTACACATTTCTGCTTCTGCTCTGGTTTTGCTCCCATAGAACTTTGGACTTGAACTCTCCCAAAAACTGCTCTGGTACCTCAGTGTAAGCTTTTATTCCTTGCCCTGTGTACGGAAATGATTTCCATAGTGATGCTGTGCTGACAGCTGGACTGAGCATGTGTCAAGAAAGTCCACACACAAGGGCAGACAGCCAAAAGATGACTGAAACACCACTAGCAAATGCAGGAGTACTGCTAATACCTGTCAGGGCTCTCACAGCAAGCTGTTCTGGCTTCTGTTCAGGCACATCACAGCGTACTGATCAGCTGCATTTCAATACTGGCTATGGCTAGAAGTAAGGTGTTCTCTTACAGCAATGCCACACACCTCAGAGTCTTGCAACAAGCAGGTATGGCCCTTGCTCTCCTCCCCTCAGCCTAGTGAAAGCACTGCCTTCCCAGACCACTGGTAACTGCACCATCTGATGATTATGCTTTTTAACAATTTCCTTTCCTCAGCAAATCTTCCCTTATGTTCCTGTTGGGTGCATGTTGTTCTATAGGTCCTAGGAGGCTTCCACTTGCAGCAGAACTGCTGCGTGTGTGGGATGCTTTGCATGCTGTTCAGTCATTTATAGGCACTGTGTGAGATCCAGCCTCAACTGGTGCAGAAACTTCTGGGTTGTTCCAGGGCTGCTGGACACATGTCACTGTGCAAGGGATCCAACTCATGCTAGATTGCACGCAACAGGATCTGTTCTGGTCCTGCTTTGGGGTGCCAATTATCCTTGACTTCTGTGTGAGCCTCATGTGTGTACTTGGCAGAATAGCTTAGTCCTGTGATGATTCAGTGCACTGTTTCATACCAAAGAACCCTAGTGAAATAGAAGACAAACTACAGATGCTGCTCAAAGGTCTGAGGTTCTGCCTTAATGTTGTTTTGCACACAGGTTGAATTAGCATTGTATAAAGCTCTAGTGGCTATTGAAGCAAATTGTTTCAGAGAACTGTAATTATCCTCCATGGAGGAACCAGATAGTATCTTGGCATGGAGTAATTACTTAATGGATTGGTTTCATGTTGGGGGGGGTATGTACCCTATTCTATAGGTGAACCTTCCTTTCACAGAAGTTGCTTTAATGTTACTTCTGAATGACCACAGTAATGGCATGAACATACTTTGACGTATACTCTGAAGAGATAAATGCAGTTTTCTGAAGTCAGTTTTGAAAGTGGAATTTGCTAATGAACAAGTTTTGGGCTTAGAAGTATCATTGCTACTGTGCAGTTTTTGTGACGTAGTAATAGAAGTGCAGCTTGTTACTCTATCCATGATCCTCTCAAAACCAGAAATAAGCCTGTTGGTAGTGCTTTTATTTGTGGAGTACATTCATTGCATACCTTGGGATCCCAGCATGAAATTTTGGCAAAAAATGCTGTGGTGAACCATATTGTGTTTGATAGGAATAGTGGCACACAGATTCCTTTGGGAGCTAAGTTTCTTTATGTACAGTTGGAATCACAACTTCCTGTGCAGTTTGAATGCCCCAAATATGATATGCTGTACAAACAGCTGGAAAGGCAGGAAATGTGTTGTTGGCTCAATAACCAGTTCCCATTATCAAAGTATAAAAAAAGTGCACAACTCTTCTAAAGATACCATTTCTCTGAAAACCTATGACATCTGTGAATCTGGTCTGCTATTTCTCCACTTGTACATACTGTCAAAATTCATCCTTGCTGTTTACCGGTATGGGCAGGCTGGGTCTGATACCTGTCTGACAGAGATCCTGCTGGGAACACCTTGTAGACCTGCACTTAGCCAATTTAAGTATAATTAACTGTGTTAGCAATGATTCTGCTCTGCACTCATTAAAGCAGCTGAATTCTCACAGACAGCCTCGAAGCGAGCTGTGTGAGTGTCTAGAAAGGTGCAAGCAGAGTTTGTAGGCAGCTCTGGTACGCGGCTCTGTGAAAGATCAGGACTGTGATGTCATGGCATTATTACTTTGCCATTATTTTCCTTGGGTTCTTTCTTACCTCTGGTTGTCAGAAGTTGTGATTTCTGTATGTACTGAGGAGAGAGTCCAATAAAACCTTGGAACTCCACAAAAAGTGCCTTGCAGTGCTTTAGACAGATGCATGGTTTCCCAGGGCCAATATAGACATCTCTGGAGTTTCTTTGCTCTCAGAAGCTGTACCACAGACAGTATTTAGCAACATGAGATAAAAGCAAATTTCTCATTCTAAAAGTTGTAGTTAACACGATTGGAAAATTAAAATTCGTGTTATCTTAAACTTCAAAATACTTCACAGTCTCTGCTATCTCTTGCATTAAGACTACGTAGATATCATTACCTCAGGGAAAACCAACATGAGAATAAAAATAAAATGGGTTTATTCTTCCTGGTGAGAAGCACCAACTTACAAGAATACAAATGGGATATGGGTGTGCATCTATATGCATTGGGGGGTGGGTGCTTTATTTGCAGTAATAAAATATAATTATATAGTTTGCTGCATAAATAGCCTCAAGGATAAGTAGAGTGTGTCAGACATCCAGTTATGCATGTGATAAAGGTTAATACTATTTGTTCTCAGTACATTTAGTCTTTGCAAATCATGTGCTGACATGCATCCCATTTTGATATCTGTTCACACACTGTGGTAATGATGCAAAAAGCAGAAACTCATGCCTGTGGCATTCAGTAGGACTTAGTAAATTGAACTTTTGTATAAAGATCTTAGAAAATGGCAAGGCACAAAACGAATGTCACTTGCTGCTAATTTTATCTTCCTCCACACACTCCTTTCTGGAGATTAAAGCATGGATCTATTCACTACTGAAAGTTATTTCAACTCACATGGCACATATTGGGATGCAGAAAGGCAAGTACATGTTCACAGTTATTTCTGAGTTCTCTCTGCTGGAAATATAACCTATTAAACTACTGGATTTCTGCTTAAAGTAATGAAATAAAACAATTAACTGGTGTCTTCATTAAATACAAATACCGAAATAAATCGTACAGCAAGGTAATTGACTGCACATGTAAAGTAGCTGTAGATAATTGACATGACCTTCATTTAATGAGCCTGCTTCCCATTAGTGGAGACGACTGCCACAATTACAAGCCCTTACTCCAGCTGTAATTGTATGGAAAGTAGTGGGGTATGAAGCAGGTGGCATCTTCCCGAGATCCGGTCCGGTGGGTGACCCCTGTTCATTGCTGCAGCACCACTGCGCTGCATGGGGGCAGAAAGGACGTTCTGGGGGCGAGAGAATGGATGGTGCTGGCAGAGCTGCTCTCAGATGCCTTTTCTGATGGGGGGCAGTTTAAGGCTTCTCTCAGGGAGGCTGGTATATATCTATGTTATCAGGTTAGCGGGGGCACAGTGTATGGGACAGCAACTGGAGCAAGACTTCCTCTCCTAGAGACGCCTTCCATCTTTTATGTGGCTGAGCAGGAGTGCAAGAGGGTTGCAGCCTTTACTTGTTGTTCCTAGAAGGTGTGGAGTAGAGACTTGAACCTCCTACACCTGAGGAGGGAGGGAAAATGAGTGTATTGTGGAACTACAGAGTGATGTTGTAACACCAGTAATTTTTTTTATTGTATGTTTCTGGGTGCACATCTTGCAACAAGTAGTCATGGCTACACTGTTTGTCTGGCGTTCAGTTGTACTGATGCCCTCAGAACATGCATTACCAGCCAGGTTGCTCCTGTTGAGGAGAACTCAGCACTGGTGAGCCTCGTTGCTCAGTCTCCAGCACAGCCTCAGGCATGGCTGCACACAAATGCTGGGGCAGCTCCATGCAAGGCCTCATAGTGGTGCATACAACACAGAAAGGATCAATACCTTGCTTGGAAGCAGCAGGCTGGGAAAGTGGGAAAGTAGTGTTCTCCCCTGTTCCCAGCCCGGTTCCTCTTCTACACAGGGTGGCACACTGACTGGCTCATAATTGGGATGTATACAATATGTTAATGTTTGGTGTTTGCAAGGCACTTATTGTAACAGGACAGGCAGTGTCTTTAATCTTTGCAATACAATGAGGGCTTGGTGGTTGGGGAACAGAGAGGAGAAGGACTGGAAGCTGCCATCCAAAGTGTTTCTAATGACTTTATTGGTGTTTATTGTTATACGTTGTTACATGTTTATTGGGATGTTGGTCCTACCTCATTAAAAAAGAGAGGAACCATGCTGTCGTGGTTTGATGCTAAATGCCAGGCACCCATGCAAAAACTCTTCACCTATTCTCCTCTGCTATAGCTGAGCAGAGGAGGGGGAAAGAAAACCCAGAGGCTCATGAGTTGAGGTAAGGATTGGGAAGAAACACTTTAAGGGTAAAATAGTCCCAAAACTTAAAAGATACCAAAAATTTTATTAACAGAATTAAAAAAGGATAATGTGAATTAAAATAAACCTTTAGAACACCTTTTTCCTCTCCCCCCCCCGCCCTTCTTTCCTTCCCACTGACAGTGCAGGGAGATCTGGGGGTTTTAGTTTATCAGTTCTAAAAATCTTTCTTCAGTTTGCCTAGGGAGAGGAGTCTCTTCTGTTATGTAGTGGGGTCCTTCCCACGGGAGGCAGTTCTTTGTGAACTTTTCCAAAGTGGTTCTAATTTTCACAAGTAGCAGTCCTGCCTGGCCTGCTTGTAACGTGAGTCCCTTCCACAGGCAAAACAGTCTTCCCAAACCACATAGTGTGGGTCATTTCAGTCTGTGGGGTGTTGTGTTTTTAAGGATGGGTTTTTCTAGTTTGGAAGCAAGGGTTCTCTTTCTCTATGTTCTTTCTCTCTGAGTTTCTCACTAGGTTACAGCTTCCAGCATGAGCACCTTTTTCTCACGGGCTGTGAGTGGACCTGTGCATCCCCTCATGCCCTCCATGAATTACAGGGAAACAGTTTGTTGCATTACAGTCCCAACCAGGGCTTGCAGGACAATCTCAGCTCTGACGCCTGGAGCCTCTCCTTCTCCCCCTCCCTCCTTTCACCAGCCTTAGTGTCACCACCTTCTTCTCCTCACGTGGCTTCAGCTTTTCCTTTTCTCTGACTCAGGAAAGACCTGGTGTCTGGAGATTCCTTTGTTCTCAAGTTCTAGCCATTGAAAAGTTTTTACAGAGTTCTGCAGTGCTGAAAGGTTGATCCCATCCAGGCTCCACGTCAGGGAATTGCTCATCATGCCCCTTGCTGTCAGCCACATGGTCCCAACCCCCTCAGAGGAAGAAAGAGTAATTGCACGCACTTTTTTTTCCTTCTTAGATATGTCATCATAGAGGCATCACCAGCTACTTCAGTTGGCTTGGTAGATGTCTGTTTTGAGAGCCAGCCCGCGACTGGCTTTGCCAGGCATGGAGGAAACTTATGGCAGCTTTGCAACACAAAAGAAATCACTTCCGTGCCTGGCTTCTCCCTCCTCACCGAAAAGTCAAGCTAGGCAAAACCAACCTGTGTCAGCACAACAATGGCTGGAAGGTTGTGTAATTCTACCCATTAAGTGAGGTGTCTTATTCTGCTAAAGCATGTTAAACTAGCTGATTTTTAGCAACTGCTAGTACGTGGTCTCTAAAATGCAGATATTTCCCAGGTGATAAAATATTATTCCCAGGTGATATTATGCCCTCGTATTAATTAAACCATTTGATGTAATTTTGATGTAAGATAAGGACTCTGTATAGTGCTCAAGTCACTGTCAAGATAGAAGAATCTTTTTGCATTCTGCTTCTGGAGTTCAGCTTAGTCTGGGACTCACTTGCAGAGTAGTAGGTGTTGTGCAGTTGCTTGCTGGTAATATTCCTTGTATCTGTGCTGCTAAAGCTTACTTTGACATGTTCTTCTAGTTTTAAATAGGAGGAAAAGGATTAGCTTTTAAGCAGATGTGTTTTCTTGTGTATCATCAGTATGTTATGTGGGTAATGCCTGTCTAAAAGCTATTGGTTTTCAGAGTCTAGCTGTACACAATTTCTTGCCATCCTAGACAATAGTGGTGGTGGTGTCACCAGATGGGATGTAAATTGATCAAACTTGACACCAGTTCTCTTGCTAAATGGAAGGCATAATTGATTAAGGGAAATTTAATGTGATATATAAAGTACTGTTAGATGTGGTGACCAGCCAGCTATCAGTGGAGGATGCTGAGGGCTTATCGAAGTCAATTTGTCCTCCACTGCCTCCCTTTTAAGAGCAGTGTCCATGTGAATGAGGTTGCACAGCCACTGTTCTGTTTTCACATCTGTGCAAGGTGAACAGCCCACCGACAGTAGTGAACACTGTGGCCTGGTCCAGGGATTCTTCTCCCCTTTGTTCACCTATCTGACTTGAAAAGCAGCTGATCAGCTCCAGCTGGTGTGCTTACCTGATGAGTGCAAACTTCCTTCTGCCCTGTGCCTGGCTTGCTGCCTCTTTTGCCCTCCCTCTTTTGCTCTGGAAAGCTTTTTGGGGGCCTGCATGCTCAGAGAGATCTGTCCCACAGAGACAAGAACTCGCCAGGACCTCTGGGCACTACTTCGAAAAAAACAACAGGAACTTGGTTAGGAGCCAGAAGATCTGCTTTCTGTTCATTGCTCTGGTGGCCACGAAGTGTGATGTGAGTGTTCGGGGTTCTTTTCATTTTAGGTTTTATATTAAACAATTCTCTGAAGAGAGAGTGTAGAAATATTTTTTTTGTTCCACTGGCTCTGCATTTATATGTTAGCTGAGCCACTCATTTTCAAGACAAGAAGAATTGTCTTGTCTCTCATTTGATAAAGGAAGACTAGCAATCTTTGTCCTTCTTTTGTGAATTACCTTTGTAAGGCCTCTTTTCTTCCCCTTTGAGGAAGAAATATGATACGACCTCTAGAATGTTTTAAAAGTCCCAACATGAAAAAAACTGCAAAATATTAACGTTCTGCATGGTTAGAGCAAACACTATGTTCCTGTGAGTCACAGATGTCAGGTTTGTTTAATCTTAATAAATCTATGCCACAACAACACTATTAAACAGGAAAAGAGATGGAGGGATGAAGGAAGAGTTATGCTGGGCTAGAAAGGATTCTTGGCCAAAATCTTGTTTAGTGGTGGCCTGGAGATGAGGTGGCATGGAGATAAACCTGAACACTTCCCACCCTGCCTTCATTAAGTACTTTAGGACCTATGTTTTGGGCATTGCGTTTCTAGTGCACATTTCATTTTGTTTGTATGTTTTATGATAAATTCCCTTTCCATTTTAAGTCATAAGAGTACTCATTTCCCACAGCATATTTGCTGGAGATAAAGTGAGTCTTTTTACATAGCACCCTGTTGGCAAACAGAAATAGCATTTACTCCAATGACTGTTGCCAAGTATGAGGTACTTCCAAATGAACTTCAAAAGCTCTGAAACATGCATTAGCTGCTTTTTCAAAAATGTGAACAATGCCATTGCTTTCTAGCAAACAGAACTGGTGAGAAGAGGGATCAGAAGGTAAAAAATAACAACTGGATATGATAGATGTTGTAGTAGTGCTTGGGATCAGAGAGAAGGCATAGCTCTCTGTCACCGCTGGATTTGGGGGCGTTTCTTGTAACAGTACAAGTGCGGTACAAGTAACAAGTACTCTGCACTGAGGAGGAAACAATTTCTACCCTAAGGAGCCTTAGCAAAGCACTTGGGAAGGAGTTCGTATGAGCTTCAAGCGGCTGGGAGTCCTGATAGGAGTGAGGAGTGCTGTCCAAGCCTGGTGAGGAATCTCCTTGCCAGCACTCCTTTCTGGTGCTACCCCTCCTCTCAGTGGGGACAGCGATGGGCATACACGTACCCATCAAGGCACAGCCCTTAGCACGTGCCAGGTTTTGAGGCAGAAAACAAGGGAAACAGGCAAACTGCTGTGTTTCAGTATGGCACTAGGCCTGGTTATGCTGGGTTTCATTATGGCCTCTGGCTCTAACTGGGCATAAATAAATGCTTTGCCCACCTGAGAACAGGCCCTGGAAAAGTACAGAACAGAGGTTCTGCTACTGTCACTTCAGTGTAGCTCTTACCAGCTCTGTAGTCCAGCATGCCCTTTCCATGCTGTTCACATGATGCAAGCTATCTGTCCAGCTCAAGCCTAGTATCCTGCTCCAGACCATTTTCTTGTTCTATATTTATGTATATATACCTTCTACATTTAGATGAGAAATTGACCTGCTGAGACCTCAGAACTGTATGGCTTCTTCCTGTGTTTTGAAGAATGCTTTCAAAACACAGATGCAGTTTATCCTGGTGCTGCTCAGTTGTTGGTTTTGGTTTTTTTTGGTGGGCAGAATGATGAACTATTTTCTGCCATAGAGTGATCCTCAAAATCGAGTATTTACATTTGTGCTTGAAATGGAAGTCTTGCCTTTCACAGCTGTGAAGCTATATTTTATTGCTGAAATGTTGCATTGCTAGATAGCATTCTGCTTTTGCTGTTACTTGAAATAGGTATGATTGGTCAATAAATAAGGAGTCTGCATAGTATCTAACCTAATACTTGCTACAGAGAGATTTTTAGCATGTAACAACCAAGTTGCTGGGATCAGTGTTGCCCGGGATGCAGCATAGGCTTCTTCTGAAACTCTGAATTAAAGAGCACTCTTTTACAAGAGTATGCTTTATCACTGGTGATGAGTTGCAACTGCATGGAGAACATCTCTGTGGAAAATGCATAGTCTTGTGACTACTTGGGTTAATTTTTATTGCTCCAAACCCTGTAAGTTAATTTATTTTTCTTGGTTTTAACAGTTCCACCAAGTGAGAAGAGTGATGACCATCCTTTTCTTTACTATGGTTATCTCCTACTTCACTTGCATGAAAGCTGCCCCAATGAAAGAAGCTAGTCTGAGAGGACAAGGCAGCTTGGCTTACCCTGGTCTGCGGAGCCACGGGACTCTGGAGAGCATCCATGGGCCCAGCGCTGGTTCCAGAGGACTGACGTCGTTGGCAGACACGTTTGAACACGTCATAGAGGAGCTGCTGGACGAGGACCAGGACATCCAGCCCAGTGAGGGAAACAAGGATGCAGACTTGTACACTTCCCGAGTCATGCTGAGCAGTCAAGTGCCTTTGGAACCCCCGCTGCTCTTCCTGCTCGAGGAGTACAAAAACTACCTGGATGCCGCGAACATGTCCATGAGAGTCCGGCGCCACTCCGACCCCGCGCGCCGCGGGGAGCTGAGCGTGTGCGACAGCACCAGCGAGTGGGTGACGGCCGCGGAGAAAAAGACTGCAGTGGACATGTCCGGGGCGACCGTCACCGTCCTGGAGAAAGTTCCCGTTCCCAAGGGCCAGCTGAAGCAATACTTCTACGAGACCAAATGCAACCCCAAGGGGTACACAAAGGAGGGCTGCAGGGGCATTGACAAGAGGCACTGGAACTCTCAGTGCCGAACTACCCAGTCTTACGTGAGAGCTCTCACCATGGATAACAAAAAGAGAGTTGGCTGGCGCTTTATAAGGATAGACACTTCTTGTGTATGTACATTGACCATTAAAAGGGGAAGATAGTGGATTCGTGTTGTATAGATTATATTGAGACAAAATTATCTATTTGTATATATACATAACAGGGTAAATTATTCGGTAAAAAATAATTTTATGGACTGCATGTATGACTGAAGTTTATACAGTACAGTGGTTACACAATCTATTTATTGAACATATCCATGACCTGAAGGGGAACGATAGTCACTTGCGCACAAGTTTAAAC
>WBND01000749.1:366597-397035 GCA_013398595.1 Tychaedon coryphoeus | reverse complement strand
AAAGAGAAAAGCAAACAAAAAAGTCTGCATTACATTCCTCCATAACATTGTGGTTTGTTGCCGTTGCCAAGAATTGAAAATATGAAAAATTTTTTAAAAAAAGAATAAAATTGCATGCTGCTTCAATTGTGAATTAATGATAAACGGTCCTCTTTCAGAAAAATAAATTGAACCAAAACATTCTGTTTACATTTTAGACAGTAAGTATCTTTAGTCTGTTAGTATATATGTTTACTGCTTCTGACTTCTGATAGCGTTGAAATTAAAACAATGTCAAGGTGCTGTTGTCATAGTTTTACTGTTTCTCTTTTACTTTTCAATTCCCATCAGATTGAAAAAGAAAGAAATCATTACCTTATTCTGGATTAGAAAAAAATTTGGTTTTTGTATGTTGTGAAGGTGTTTGCAATAGCAGTCCAACTACTGACAAAAAATAATAAAAAGAGGCAACTGAAAAAGAATGGTGATTTTCCACTTCACATTGTTGAACTTCAGGCTTAAAGACAACACTTATTTAACTGTATGGCAACATGCTTTTTTGGTTGTTGGGGGGGTGGTTTGTTGTTGTTGGGTTTTTTTTGTTGTTTGTTTTTCTTTTTCAATTCTCAGTCTTTAGAGACATGCATTTGCTTATACCATGTTTGCTTGTGTTTGAGAATTTTTTTCCCCCTTTTCTCCCTCTGGAGGGACATTGGTTGTGATCTTTAAGTATTTCACTTACCATAGAACTGGAGCTTGTCATATAGAGAATATTCTATAGTGTTCAGAGCAATTATTTTCATATAATAAAAGACTGTGCTTGGATCAAATGTCTTGGTGAAGCACGGTGGGAGTGTCGCTAGAAAAAGGGTCTAGACAAGGTGATGGTGGATCTGAAATCAGGTTGATTGTGAAACTTTATAGCTTAGCCAGCTGGGAAGGAATGACAGGGCTTTGGGTTGAGTGAGGCTATCCCAATTGCAGTCATTGCTGAATGTGGCCTGTGCATTGTGTTAGAGAGCAAGAGCTTGCCATGCACACGGCTGCCCTTCCCCTCCAGAGCATGCCAGCAGCCCCAGGCCTGCAAAGCAAACTGCCTGAAGGAGCCCTGGGAGCTAGCTTGGGAATGAGACAGAAAGGAGCGCTGCTTCTAGTAGAAAGCAGTTAGCATTATGTTGGTGAGGCTCTACCTCTGCTCTCAGACTTACTTTATGAAACAAATATTGGCACTAAAAAGCCACTCTTGAACTAAATGAAGAGCAGGTGCTGGAGGAGTTAGGTTAACTCTCTTAGAGTTAACATCTCTGAGAAATGTGTTTAGCTCTGCTTTTCCCCTCTCTGACAGAAGAATTGCTAAAAAGGTGGGTTGTAAGGCTGAGAGCTGTGCATACCACTTGCACTGGCTTACAGTGGGCTGAGAACAGAAATAGCTTGTTAGTAAGCTCACTGAAGGCTGATGCTATATTTGTAATTCCTGTAGATTAAAAAAAAAAATAGCTGAACAAGTAGGAAAATACTGCAAAATATAATCTGCTTCTGAATGCTGTAGAATCTGTGCGCATTGAAACTTCAACTGAGCAAAGCTTACAGAAATATGTTGGCCCCAGGAATGCTCTTTGAAGAGCATATTTAGCATTGATTTTATGTCACCACTGGTAGAAGCCCATGCTGAAAGCTAACAGACCCTTTCACATCAGTGGTTTCTTCTACTTCAGGTAGAAGGGCAGCCCCTTCCTGAGGAGAACTGGCTGTCAAAGTGCCAGTTGCATTGGCTGTGTGCACAGCAGGCTGAGTGAGAAGAGAGGGTTGTGTGACCCACCTGAACTCCAAACTTCAGCCTTCCCCACCAACTGCTGATGGGGATTTCCTACACAGAAAAAAAACCCCAAAGCAAACCAAAACCTTAGTGAAATTCTCAAAACTCCATCTAAGATATTCTTCATGCAAATTAAATCATAGAATCAAAGAATGTTTTGTGTTGGAAGGGACCTTAAAGATCATTTATATCATGGGCAAGTACAGCTTCCACTAGACCATTTCATTCCCCTGGGACCAGTGCCTGTGTGCATATTGTAATTTGCATTTAGTAAACCCAACATCACTCAGGAGCTATTCTCAGCAGTAGTCCTAATCTGCAGCAGAGAAGTGGTGTAATGTTGGCTTCTCTCAAAACAAGGGTTGGTTGCTTTTAAGGAAAGGATGATGCTGATATGTGAAAAACAAATCACTCATCGAGACTGGAAAAAAAAAAGATAGCTAGGTTCTGACAGTAGTCTAATTCAGATACAGGAATAAAATAACTACTAGCTCAAAGAAATTGCATTTCCAAAAGAGAAGTGTTAATGCATAAATCGTGCTAGAAACAAAGTTCCTTACTTCCCAAAGTTAACTGTGGCTCTATCCTTTACTTGTAAACCCTCACCTGGCACAGTAAAGGTGGTGCAGGTGGGGCAGCATGAGAGCAGCAGGTTCAGAGGGGTAAGGGACAGCCTGTGTAGCTGGGGAGGAGTAAGGGATGGAGCTGGGGACCTGGAGAACTGTTGTAGCAACTACGCCCAGAGTGCTGCTCCCCACAACAACTCTGTATTTACTGACACAAGGTTAAACTGGCAGTTAACCTGCAGTCCCACGGCTGTGCCATGCCTGAGCTCACACACCCGTGGTCACAGGCTGGGCAGCTTTAGCTAGCACAGAGACAGAGAGGGGAGCGTTGGCTTTCCTTCATATCACTCAACTAAACTCTTGCTGTGGTCTGTTTGTGACAGAAGTATAATCATGCATGTCAGCAGGCCTAGTGCTGTGTTAAAGACCCTTGCAACTGTAAGTTCATGTCTGTGGCCTTGTTCTCTATTATTCATCTTGTGTAACATAAATATTTATTGTATATTTATATAATTTTATGGTTTTTTGGGAAAATACTGAAATTGGCATTAAAATTTAAAAGCAACTGCGTCATATTGTAAATATAATTAAGCTATATTTAAGTGTACTGATTAACATAATATATGTTTAACTAGAGTTTTTTACATTTTTAAATATATTTTCGAAATACATATATATATAAAAAAGGGGTTTTGGGGGGACCATGTGACTTTTCTCTAATTGTAAAACAAACTTGAGTTTTCCTATAAATATGCGTGTTCTTTGTTTTAAACCATTTTCTACTCTATTTTAGCAATAAAATCTCACTCGGAGGGCAGGCAGCCCCGTTTCATAGCTGGACAGTTAGCATCGGGAGGGGAGGGGCAGCAAGGATTTGCTTCACATAAAAGCTGGGGATACTTGCAGAATGATGTATTTCCATTTAATTCCAGCACAAAAGTCCTCATGAACTAAAAGCCCGTGAATGACATATGTATGGTTTTACTCAAGTATAAAATAAAGAGTATAAAGGATGTAAGGGGGTGGGAGTTTCTACCCTTAGTAACTAAGGGATAAGTGAGACATAAACTCAATAGCTGTAGTCATGTACCTGATTTTTAAATGGTGTCATTTATATTTATATCCCCTGCACTGATTTATGACCCTGCGGAGTTCTAGGAGGGGAATTCCTTGGATTTAACATCTTGTTAACATTTCTAAAATAGTGTTCTCTACTACAGCTGCCAAGCCTGTATATTTAATTATCCCATAGACCTATAATAATCAATAAATCCTCATGATGAGTAGAAAACTTTCATATAACTTAGGGAGGGAGGGGGGGAGACAAGCACAAACACGAACTCCTAAAAAAAAAAAACTATTGCTGCAGATTTTTAAGAGCCCAGTACCAGCAGTATCTCACAAAAACTGAGGAAATTACACTTCTGCAGATTGTCATTTATATTAAACACACCTACATTGCTTTCTTTATTGTCATCTTGACATAAGCTAACAGAAGTCATAATGGAGACTAAAATCTTTGGGATGTAGCTGGCTGTGCTTGGACCCTGCCTCCTTCCTGAAGCAGGATAGAGAAGTTGCTTTACCTCATTGGATACCTGTTGATTATGTGAGATGGGTGCCTAGGGAATGAAATGCACGCACTCAAAATACATGTTTGAGCTTCAGAGGAAGATACAGGTGCATCCAGCCAGCCACTCTACTGAGTCCTAGCTCTGAAGGGGAAAACTGAGGCATTTCCATGGCTTTTCTCACTTGGAGAGAAAAATAAAAAAATAAATTAAAAAAGCCCCACAGCTAGACTTCAAAATTACTCAGCAAAAGAAAAAACAAATAATAGAAAGCAGTAAAAGATTCTTGAAGAGCAGGCTACATTGAAGTGTAATGAAAGGGGGAGGATGTTTATTTCAGTTTGTCCCAGGTGGATCTAATACACAGCTTCCACAGGCTCCTTCCCCTAATTATGTCCTCATTGAGAAGACACCTTTTGGCAGGTCAATTACAATGAAAAAGGAATTGATGCACTTGACTAAATATAAAGAGCACTGATGTCTGATATTATGGAGGAATTGGAATTCTAAACTCAGGAAGTTTCTGTAGGGGGTGTTTTGGAAGAGGAGGAGTTGGTTCTTTTTCCCTGAACTTTTTTTATAGGTAGAGTTTGGTTTTTTAAAACAACTTGCTGCCATTTTGGGTTCTAAGAGACTGTGGTGTTGCTATAAATAAGAGAATTTAAAGTGGCAGCTTTATTTTGATGCCTATGGGAGACAGACTGGAGAAAGCACAAGTGATCCTGCTTTTCCACACGTCATCTGGATTCACGTGTGGAATTTGAAACGCTTCTGGAAAGCCTTTCAAGCCTTTTAAACCCTGTCAGACAGTGGCAGAAAGCACTTGGAGGCAAACTGCTCTTTGCTACACCAGCCCCTCTCTGCTGAGACCAATGGCCCATAGCTGCTGCCTTTTGTTTTGCTGTGCAAGGGTGAGTCTGGAACCTGCCTGTGACCTGCTCCATTTCCCACACTGAAGCCACCACGTGTATAGGTATTGATAGATATATATAGATAGATATTTATAGATATATGTGTATCCAGCTACAGAACCACTGCTGGTGCTGATGCTGTTGGTCAGGCTGCTGCTGTGCTGTTGGCTCCATGCATTACTGCAGCTGCCCCACCTGCTGCTGCAGGTCCTTGCAGGGGACAAGGAGTGGCAATTCCCAGCAACTCCCAGGGCCTGGGAGGACCTTGAGCAGCTGCTGAGAGCCCCCCACTGCCTCAGCTTGCAGCAGACACTGCTGATCTCATCTGAACAACAACTGCCAGTTTGCTCACGCAGGGATTTCAGAGATGAGGAGGAGGATTTGGCACAGAGCTGTGAGGCTTCTTGCCTAAATCCTCATTTCTGCCTCTGCCAGCAAAGGGATGGGTTGTGAGGAAGGATATGTCCTGCTGGGAGTGCAGAGTTTTGCACTTCAGAAACGACATCTCATGAGTCTACACTCTGAAAACATTTCCCTTTACCAGAAGAATCCTTTCTTTATACTGTCCCTTCCCGCCCTTTAGCAAAAAATCTGGTGTAGCTTAAGCCTATAAAGTTCAAACTGCAGTTCATGTGTGTAAACCAAGCTGTCTTCTCCTCCTGTGTTATGTTAATTATAACAGCCTTTAAAACTGCTCAGACTCTAAACAGGGGTGCAGGTACCTGGTGGGCTAAATATTCCTTCAACTGTCATCTGCACCAAGGGTTTTAAATTACCTTAAGAAGGTTTCCAGTTATAGTTTATTTGACCTTTGAAGACCATTCTGCTGGGAAACTCATTTTTTCTCTAACCCCAACATGGTCCTTCATAGAAGTTCTACTATATTTGGACTCCAACCTTAGGAATCTGTTATTTCAAGGCAGCATAAAATATGTGTGACCATGTTTCTGTTACAAAAATAGTGCTGCCAGTGTCACCATTTACTTCCATGAAGCAGCCCAATGAGGCCCTTTTGCTTCCTGATGTACACTCTGCTCTTACACACAGGCACGGTACAGCTGTAAAATTGAATGGAAAACTGTACCCAAAAAAG
This sequence comes from Tychaedon coryphoeus, assembly GCA_013398595.1. NCBI lineage: Eukaryota > Metazoa > Chordata > Aves > Passeriformes > Muscicapidae > Tychaedon > Tychaedon coryphoeus. Next base: position 391,099 of record WBND01000749.1, on the reverse strand, counting down.
CTTTGAGAAATATAAAAAGAACAAATCTAGTGAGCTTTGCTGAGAGCAAAGTGCAGGAGATGTACTGCTGTTCATAGCAGGCTGGACATCCCCACCTTTGCCATTCACCAACAAATGCATACCTAAAGTCCTGTTTAGCCACAAGAAACTCAAACTGTGAACCTTTTTCGGGTATTTTTTTAGTCCTTCTGCTTTGCTTTATTCTTGGGCTAAGCAAAACCCTGTCCTTGATTTCCCCGTGTAACACAAGCCACCTGGTGAACAAGAAAGTCTCAGCAGCACAAGTATTTATTTAAAAAATAAAACCACTGCGTCACCTTGTAAATTAATACCTTTTTTGTCTCGTGGGAGCTACTGCTCCTGAGGGCAGAGGCAGAAGGATGTGCTGATACAGGGGCAGATCTCTGCTAATGCTGACTGACAGTGCTGGGCTGCAGCAACAAGGTGAGGCGTGGTTGTGTCACCTAATGTCAGATCACCTCCCAGCTTGTCACAGATTTTCACCACTATTCCCTTGTGTTTGAGCAAATCAGTCTTGGAGGTGCTACCCTCTGCCTATTTAATTGTGGAGGCTGCAGAGAGAGTCTCACCCACTTCAGCTGAGCTACTGAAAACAGCCATGTTACATTTATTTTCCTTGGAGCTCCCCCCTTGCTGCCAGCTGTGCTGCTGTGGATCACTCACCTCCCCATTTCAGGGCATGTAAGTTCAGACATGCCCATCCACCCTCGCTGAGAGCTGCTGGTGCATTCCACTGAGCTGCACAGGTCAGGAGGCAGAGAGGATCCTGCTGCCAGCTGCCATGCCCTGCTGTGCATGGAGGAATCAAACTGCTCCTTGCTGGCTGGCATGGCCCAGGGTAGGTGACCCTGTGCTCAAACACTGACAGTGGTAGTCTCAGCTCAGCAGTTCAGGAGGGATGAGCCATGCCCTGTTTGCAGAAGGCTTGTTGCAAGCAAGCTGTCTAGTGAAACAGAAATTCATCACCTGATGTGCCAAACAGCAGCTTTGTTTTCCCAGGGGAAAATAGGGCAAGAGCTTGGAAGAGGCTAAGGGAAGAAAAGCATCAGTTTGTGTGTTCCCTTAAAACATGCATTACCCTAGCTTCCCAAAAAGATAACAATCTTCATATGACTATGCATGGAGACCTTGATATTCAGGTATTTTATTTCAGTGAGCCTGACAAGCCCAGGGGCCACACAACTCTTTTTGCCAGCTGTTAAATTCAGCTTGCACGGTGTGGGACACAGAGAAAAGGCAGACAAACACTTGAAATCCCTCTGTGAATCTGTCAGGTAGGCACCTGCAGTTAGCAGGAGCAGTGCTGCTCTTGTCTGTGCCTTCTCTAATTAAACCAGAGATTCCAGGCATAATTCTGCACACCCTTATGGCTTTGTAATTGTTGCCTGCATGGAAAGTCAGAGGGGCAATGAAGATAAAATAGTGCAAACAATAGTTATATGAGCTAATTAGCCCTGGCTGTCACTGAAAATAGTGAATGGACTATTCAAGCCTTGCTTGAACTTCCAAGGCAATATTTTAGTATGAAGTGATCCTGAAATCAAGGGTTCCTGTAGCCTGAGATGACATTAGGGGTCTGCAATCCACTACCTATGCAATGGTCACTTCATAAATTCCCTTTAAGAAACACAATACTCTGTTCTGTGCTTCATAACACCACAGATACCTATGGTTTCCAAGAACTGGTGCAATATCTCTAATAAAGTATGCATCAGGTACTGGATGGGGCTGTAATTATGGTGTAATTCACAGTTTGGTGCAAGGCTAATGAAATTACCACCTATGCTGTAAGTTGGGGCATTGCAGAACAAAGCTGCAAGCCCAGAGACCTCTGCAAACATTCTTTCATGGAGCTTTTGTTTTTCTCTCCTTTAAACAGGACAATTTTTCCTTAATCACTGAGCCTAATTCTGCCTTTGAAAAGCACAGTGTCTACTGAATTTAGCTGGAGGATTAAAGAGCACTCAATAAACCAATAGAGAATAAATCTAGCAGAAGTCATTCTGGACATAATCAGTTTTAGCTCAGGAAAAACTTGGGATGAAGACTGGCAGAGGAGCAGTCTGGGAGGCAATTGCCATAAAACTGCCCCATTCCCACCCCCATCCTGGGACTTGGGAAAACTGGGGACTTGGCCACCACCAGAGATCAATCATGAGGCCTCACTGGTGATGACATTTGGTGTGGACTGCTTCAGAAAGTCCCTCTTGCAGAGTAACATGCACTGGCACAGGGGCCATGGTGTGTGTGCCTGTGGGGATTTCAGCCCCACAGGAGGATTGTCTGGGACCTTGTCTGGTCTGGGAGCTCTCAGAGGGTTAGAGCCATCTCCTTCCTTCCACTTCTTTGGTCTTCCTGCTCCTGAGCTGTGTGAGTTTGCCCTCCTAGTAAATCAAAGTGGTTTGGTTTGGATTTGCATGGATGCATTTGAGCTACAGCCAGCCATGGGGATGCAGCAGGGATGAGAACTGCCATGTCCCCACAGTGCTACAGACCTCACGTGGCCTCAGGCACAGCTGGGCTCCCTGGCTCTGCTTTCCCATCAGGTTTTGCCATTTTGTTGTTGCTGCTGTTGCTCTGAATGTTGTATTTTATGTAACTGACTGTATTTTACAGCAGGTTGCCAGCTCCAAGCTCCGTGCCTGGGCACAGGGTCCTGCAGCTGCATGGCTGGCTGGGAATTGCCATTTTGCTTTGAAGCAAATGGGTTTGCTCCACCCAGCAGGTTTCATCCTCCAGCACACAGAGCACAGACCCTCTGCTCTGCTTCAGGTCTGTGGCACCATCTATTTTTGCATCTTTGTGTCCATCATTGTACCCAGAGGTTTCTGTTGTTACCCAGGAGGAAGTTTTCCTACCTCTGTACCTAGGCATTGCCAGCTCCCAATAAAAAGTCACTCAAGGATCTGCCTTTAGGGTCCTGCAGTGTTTTGCAATGTGTTCTTGTTGAACTCTGTTGAACATGTATATTTAAAAACAAAACAATACCCAAAAAAGCACAAACGGAAACGATTTTTTTTTTCTGCCAAAGCTGTGATTATTGTGAGTAGTAACTAGGGAATTACAAGAATTTGTATTCAAAATACAAAGTTTAAGCTGCAGATATAAAACTCTGCCTCTTCTCCTCGCATGGCAGGCACACTGATCTGTCTGCTTGGCCAGCTTGGTCAAGCAAACACAGTGTTATTCCTTAGGCCTATTCTAGGAATAAAAAGTGTACCTGGAAGAAAAACTTGGGCAAATGACACCATTTGGGGTTAGGATTTGAATAAACACTAGTTTAATTAGGAAAAGTGTTTCTTTCAACTATTGCCACCACATTTCTGGCCTACAGTTTTCTATCTTTTGAGATGAGCAATATATATTGTGCCAAAAACTTGTTAGTTTTGAGAGATGTATTTATGAAGTCTGCAGCACATCACAGGATGCAAAACTATTATTCTTTAATAAATTACATATTGCAAAATACCTGTTCATTGATGTTAAAATAGCTACAATGTAAATATTTGGTAATATAAATATAACTGACATGCAATAACTGAGCAAAGCCTATGTGACAGGCTGTGTGAGTCACTAATACAGATAAATGCTGTATTGATTACCAATGCAAAGGTCCACCCTGTAGGCTGATTTTATTTATCAGAATACATGCACCACTCCAAAACTGGAAATACTCCTACCCACAAAGTATTTAAAGGATGTTCAAAATAAAATCCCCCTCTGCAAGTAAAAAACCCTGTCAAACACTTCAGACTTCTCAAGTACACTGCAAACTTGAAATGATGGAAAATATGGGCTCCAGACCTTTTTTTTTTTTTTTTTTTTGGCCTGGCAAGCAACTGTGACATCTTTGAAGTCCCTGGATCCAGCCCACCCTGCACAGAGCTGGGTGCACAAGGCAAATTAGTTCTTGCACTCTGTGTTTGGGCAGGTCCAGCTCTGCCAGGATCCAGTGCTGCATGTGCTCACTTCCCACAGACACTCTAATCCAAAGCTGTGTGACCAGATGCACACACAGGAGGATCCAGGTGTTGACTCCCAGCAGCAGCTAACTGGGGACTTGGGAAAAACACTGGGAGTTGATCTTACCTGTCCAAAACTCCCCGTGGATAATTAACTGGTGCTCACACCACCACTGGTCACATTCTCTCAGTGCTGCTTCCCTCCTTTTGTGTCTCAAACTCCTCACTTGGAGGAGAGCCCAGGTTTGCTTCACAGCCAGGGCCAGCACAGGAACCTGATCCTAGGGACAGACCAGGGCAAAGATGCTCTCCCTCCACAGGAAACCACTGGAGAGCCCATCTGTGTGGATGAAGCAGTTTGCAGGGCATTTGAGGGAGGCAGGGCAGACTGGTTAACAGCTCCCCACAAATTTAAAAATGGGACAAAGCCATTTCTGGCAGAGAGGACAGGGAAGTGGATAGAAAATCACCTTCCCTTGGCCTTGGGAAGAAAAGGCTAAGATGTAGTATGCTGGAAGTCAGAGAAATTGGGCAAGATGCTGCTAGCTGGGTGAGTGTGTTTGCAAGAAGAAGAAGAAGAAGAAATGTGAGCAGTGCAGCCAGCCAGGGGGCAGAAATGCCCCTGGAATATTGTACTGACTGTCAGACCAGGGGATGCTGCTGAGAACAGGGGGCTGCTGGAGGCAGGGCTGGGGGCTAGGGCAGCAAACAGCGGGGTCTGGGGTGGGGATTTAGACAGGAGCAGCCTGTGCCCAGGGCCTGCTGGTGCCTGCGTGCTCCCAGGCCTGACATGGAGCAGCTCTGCTCGTGGAGCAGATGTTTCCTCCGTGCGGCTGTTGCGACACCCGCCAGCGCTGCTGCTGCTGCTGGAGATGTGCAACAGCCCCTCCTCACCCACCCACCAGCTTTGGCTCCACGCTGCAGCACACAGTTGTGCAAAAGCATTCGCCTCGTGCTGCTCCTGACAGCCCAACACATGTACAGAAACGAGTTTTTAAAGTAAAAAATAATCCTGCAATCTGCCTTACCCAGAAACTCGGGTTTGGGGCTCCAAAGGGCCAGATGCTGGCTTTGCTTTTGCTGGATCTGCTTGGTAAGGCCACCAGAACTGAGAAAGGACACGTGGGGTATCAGAGCTGCAGCCCCATCCCTCTCTCCCAAACTGGCCAGTGTTCAGCATCACACTCTAACCAGCTCAGTGTAGGGATGAAAAGGGTGTAAGAACACGGGGTCAGTGTAGAGTAACAACTGAAAGGTTGGTCGTGTCAGCCAGGAGCGCTTGCTGCTCTCATCAGCACTATAATGAGATATCAAACACTTTCCAGAGGAAAACCCCAGCCACCTGCACGCAGATAATCAACTAAAACCAGCCAGAAATGCACAAGGGATGTTGTCTGTGCTGCATCCAGCTGTAAAGCAAAAAACCCAAACTTGTGGGGTTTAGTGCAGACTATAATTGCTAGTTTGGTTGTAGCATAACTGAGGCATAAGTCCCATCTCTTCCATTTTCCTGGAGAAGTTTCATTCCATTTATCATTTATTACCTGAGAATTAATGTCTCACACAGACACCAAAGAAAGTGGAAGAATAAGTGTTTAACACATTTTCATGGAAATGGAATAAACAATAAGCACTTCTTTTTTTGTCTTAGTGGATTAGGTGATCTTCTAAGAAAGATTCCTTTTTTTTACCACCTGTATCTTATTTAAATATGCAGCTGCGTGCCTCTCATCTTTCTTTCCATGTTTGATTTCTGAACCTCCCTAATTGCTGCCAACTTTTATGCCTGAGCAGGGATGGGTGAGGATGAAAATTCTGCTTTGATTTAGGCAGATGTGTTTGCATATTGTCTAGGTTACCATTTGCATGGAAGGAAAAAAGATCACAACTGGAGTGTCTCCCGTCTTTCCTAGCTGAACCACGGCCTGTGGAAAATGTTAAATGCTGAAGAAATCATCAATAAATCACCGTGTTCTGCCCTATTTGAGCAGTTTACCCTGGAGAATTTGAAGCTGCAGTTCTTCTCAGAACACTTCTGTGAGGTCTGCATGTGTTTTATGGCTGGGTAAACTCAGTGCAGAGTGTTTGAGGAATTCACCAGAGGTCTCACAGCAAAGCGGCGGCCGAATCGCCACCCCTCCTTTCCCTAACAAACTGGCCCATCATCTGTCACTTGAAAGGAAATGAGAAAACCCACGTGTCTGCCTTGCCTGCACTGCACTGAGGAGGGAGTGTTTCAGGGTTTGGATGAGGAAGCACCTGGCTTTGTGGCTGGGAAGAGGTGCAAGCAGCAAACCCGAGCCCTCGAGGCCAGCAGGGGCTGGGGCACGGTCACCACTGCCCAGGGACCCGTGGCACCCCCAGGGCTGGCAGTGGCCATCTGCCCTCCCTTCCTGCAGTCCTGCACTGCAAAGACACAAGGAAACTCTCCCTTGGGTGGCACCCCTGGATTTGCACCCTCCATCTCTGCACGCAGCCCAGCTGGAGCATGGTAACCTCAGTTTTCTGGTGCTCTTGGTGTTACAGGATCCATTTCCCTCCTGTTTGCCATTGGAAGCCACCAGCCAGGGAGAGGGCAGCCTTGGGATGTGGAGGCAGCAGCTCTGGTCTGTGTTTGCAATCTGAGCTGTGCCATGCAGTGCCCCTGATGTGCACAAGCCCTGTTCCTGAGACGCCTTCTCAGTCATCTTCCTCCCGACGCCGACTCGCAGTTCTCACACAAAACGTTCAAAAAATACTGTCTGCTGTGCAAAGGAACAGCACCCTGTCTGCAGAGCTCGCCTCCACTGGGATTTCTGTTGACATTATCTTTCCAGCAGTAAAAATTGGTCAAGGGTAAGATATGCAGATAATATTCAATACTCTAAGTGGGAACACAAAACAATTTGTGGTCAAATTTGTTGTTTTAATTCATAAAGATTGTTTCAGAAAGGATGTTTTATTCCATTCTCCCTTATTTCACTACCAAAACCCAAGATTTTATTGCTTCTCCTACACCCATGATTTTTACCAGCAGTGCTGATGTATAATGCAATCTCCCATATTCCTGCCACTGTTTACTAAAATGTTTTCAAATTATTAAGCTCAGTTCTGCACTGGCTCGTCACCATGGGCTTCACTGGGTAGGCATGGCCCTGCTCCTTCCTTTTTGCTCGTTAATTAAACATGTCACACCACTGATCAACTTTTGATGGATTAAGACTATTTTCCTGTATCCTGGAAATACACAAAGAAATGTTTCTGTCGAGGTCTGGCATTTGGGTAAGGAGCAGTTCCTGATTAGCAAGCATCTAGAGTAGAGGAGCATCTACTGGAAATTAAATGAAATTACAGGTACAATAAAACCTTGGCAATGCAGAGGGGGCACCCCCCAGAGGTGACACACAGCTGGCATCTCTGGCAGCATTGCTTTGCACAGGTAGCTCAAACCATGCATCTGGTAAAAAAACAAAAGAGGGGAGGTACTTCCACTAAGTGGGCTGCCATTGATTTTCATATGTTCATTGGTATTAGAGAGGAAAAAGACCTATTAAATCATCTGGTCAGTATAATCACAGCAGAACTACTCCCTGCTGGACATTTGCTGGTGGTTTGTCAACTCTAGTTCAGGAAACTGAGTTGTAGCGTTCAATATAATAGATCCTAAATTTCCATTTAATATCAGTTTTCTTTGGTTTCTGCTTTTGTATTAAGGCATTGATGGGCTTTATATTGATTGACTTTTCTTAGTGTAATGAGAACAAAATGCCACTTATCATTTAAGTCATTTAACTCAAACTAGCAAGCTATTAAGCTAGCTCCTCCCAGGGGAAAATCATAATAGCTAGAGCAGAGAGCTATGTCAATACAGAGCTGTTGGTAAGGTAGATAATTCTTCAAACATTTTAATTTATTTCAAAACAATAGTAGAGAGTTACACAGCTGAATATACCAATCAAGTCTTCAAAATCACATGGAGCAAAGCAAACAGAGCGTTATTAACCTTTGAGCCAAATCCCTTCCTGGTTATGATCACCAAACTGTGGGGATCTGCTTGAGAAGGACTGAAGGAGGAGTAGACCCACTGCTTTCCCTCCCCTCAACTAATAAAACAAAAACCTGATACTGCTTCTAGTGAGCTATTTACAGATTTTCACATAGTAGCAGACCTAGCATGAGAATAAGTGACAGAGGAAGGTTTTGATCCTTATAAATATGTTGTGGGAAAGACAGTGCAATTACCATCATCTATATCAGTACTTAATATGGAAAATGCCATACCCCTCTAGTACTAGCACCAGGCTCCCAGAAACATGTTTGGAGTTTTAACACACCAACTGTTTCACAAATGTTGCCAAACTGCTGCTGGAAGACAGCTCCAGGATTAAACATCTGTAGAGTGTAGATGCAGTGCAGGGTGAAGTGTAACCTAAAACTGCTGGAAAGCAATTAAAATCTTATCCTTCTTAGTGATAAATCACTGGAATTATTTAGAGAACTAATCCTGAATATCGTGTAACAGCTTACCCTATAGGTTGGGTGAGAAATTATTAAACTGAAAATATGTTCTTAGCACCAGATTTAATAACTTTGGTGTAAAGAAATAAGGCAGATGATACTAAATTTTTCCTTTGCAGAATGATGCAGTTGCTTTTAATTGTGAATTCATAGAAATGTATGAGGAAGAAAAAGGATCCTGTTCCTTTCTTCTCACTCTTGTGTTTTCTACTATCATATTCACTGCAGTGGCCAACATCTTCTCCAGAGCATGCAAGGAGTTCAGGTTCCACACAGTATTTCTCTGAGGTGCTTAATCCAGCCTAAAAATAAAATCCCCTTATGAATGCCTATGACCACCATGAGATCTCTTCTCATTCTCTGCCAAGGAAAAAAAAAAGTTAAATTACAAATAAATTATTTCAAGAGAATCCAGATTATACTTAGCAGACTGCCATCAGTGATCCTCTGAAGGAGGTGAAGAATCAGAAAATTTCCCATGACTTCAGGCTGTTTCCCTGGAAAGGTGTCAAAGACTGAAGCTGGGAGACAGTCTTTGGGAGTTCAGCTAACTCACACTCCTTATTTTCAGAGCTAATTATACTATTTACATATGGCTACTCTCCAAGGAAAATAAATCTTTCCATGCTTTTTCCATCCATCTTACCTCATTCCAGAAGCTGCTTTTGATTCATCCACAGTCTTATTCACAAAGATGGGAGGCAACACAAAAACAGCCCTTCTCCAGTGATGGCACGAGCAGGCTGTGGAGAAATAAGAACCAAGCAATAAATAACATGCTTCCTCTAGTGATGTGCCTGAAAATGACTTCTTGCAGATGAGGCAGCTTCTTGAGCCTCCTGTTGGCCACAGTCATTGCATTCTTGGGCCAGCAGTGCTGGAGACCTTTTTTCTCCTCTTCTTTTTTTGCTCTAACCTCTTTCATACTCAGATTATATCTCCTGTTCTTGTGGTTATGGGTTTTTCTTTGTCTTATGGATATTTTTTATGTTCCCCTCAGCTAAAGTTTGGCAAAGGCAAGTGAAACAGGCCCTTCTGACTGCTGCCTAGGATGAGCAAATCCTTCTGGTACAGCTCAAGATAATCACTGAAACTATGGGTCTCCCACTAATCATGATACCTTTGGCTCAAGCAACTGTCCCACAGGTAGAGTTTACCCTCCTTTTCATCATTCAGTAATAACATTTAGTATTCAACATTTGAATTATTAGATCACAAATGCAATATCTGTGATAGACACAATCTCTCTTTTTATCTACTGTATCTTCTGGTGAGGTTATCTTAGGGGGTTGAGGATGTACCTTGGGAAAATCCATTGAGAAGGAATACATTCATAATTGTTTCAGAGACTAATTTCTTTCCATCTTTAGATATGGGCTCTCCTGTTTGACTTGTCAATTATCATGACCCCTCATCTAATGTCTCAGTAATGTTTCTTACAGTGCCAAAGCTTCTTAATCTTCTGGTTTTAGTCAGGCTGGTATGTTAAACACAGCACTGGGTTTTGTTCTGCTAGCTGGTCAAAACCTTTGAAAGTGTGTCTGGAGTCATGAGTGTGATTGTAATATGGGTACAATTTGCACATGGGTGTATCTTTGTTTTTGGGCATCTTGTAGACATAAAAAGCACTATTTTTCCAATGGCAGCAACATCAGTTTAGGCTATGCTGATACTAAACTCTCAAAAGGTGATATTAAACTTTTTATACTCATTAGTAAAATCCAAAATTGCCTCCTCTGAACAGACTCACTTTTAATATGTTTAGTACCCAAAAAGAAGATAACTAGGAAAAATACCCCACAGCATTTTTAGAAGGGTCCTGGGAAGAACAGGGGTGGAGAACTTTCCACCAAGGATTGTTATGTTGACTGATTGTGACCAATGAAGAAAGTGTAAATTTTGTGGAGGGTATAAAAGACAGTGCATGTTGCAATAAACAGATATTAGCCTTCTGAAGCACAGTGTGCCTTTTGTGTGTCACTCCTGCCTCTACAGCAACATGGCACATGCTCAGTACTGAGAGAGGCTTGTTCTTCTGGTGCCTGCTTGGTCAAACAGATTTATTATCCTGTATGGATGCTCTCCATGAACAGCCTCTGGGGTGCACATCCCACAGCTGTGCCTTGCATAAAGTACACATGAATTCTTTGGCTTGTGGAACTTGAGAGGAAAAATGAGATGGCTTCCAAACTAAAAACATTAACCACCTCAGAAAAATCCAGTAAGTTTATGCTCACTCCTTTGAAGCAATTCAACTTATTTTAAGCCCAGGGTTGGTACAAACATGTCCTGTAGGACCATAAATCAGAGCAGCTGTCCCTTTGCCAGCATAAGATGGATGCCTGCCTCATTTTAAGGGCTACTCACACCATGCTCAGGCTCCAAAAGCAGCATGGAGGTGCAGGGCTGACAAGGCACCATGCAGAAGGTGGATCAGCTGGGTCTCCATCCCGTGGAGCAGGAACACACCAGCAGCTGCCTTGCTGCCTGTTCCTGGAGAACCTTGGAGGCTGTGGCAGTGCTGCTCCACAGCCTGTTCAGTGTCTCTGCTGGAGCATCTGCTCATCACTCACACAGCAACTATTCCTTGGTGCCTTCCCTGCAATTTTCTTGGGCTCCTGGCCCCTGTATGGTCACTGGGATAAACACTTTAAAACTGTCTTTGCACAAGACTGAGCCTCTGCTGAGATCCAGCTAAACTTTTCCCGGGGCTGTGGGAGTTCCTGATAAGATCCCACATAACATGCTGGGGAATTACGAGTGGCAGGCTCATTCCTCACCCATGAAATGAAATTAGTGGCTGTTTCACAATGTATACAATAACAGGGGAAATATGCCAGTGGGTGGCAGGGAATGCTGCTGAGTCACTGGATATTAAGCAATGCAGAACAAAGCAAACAAGGATCACAGACTCTTTGGGGATGCCATATCAAGGAGCCATTTGGAAGCAAGGAGCAGCCCTTGCCTGACACAGCAGGCACAAGCATCTGTCACCACAGCCATGCTCTGGCCCAAGGCTGGGAGGTAAAAACCTCAGAGCCAATGTGGCTAAATGATCTCAGTAGCACCTTGTTACTCACCTGGGGAACACAGCAGGAAAAGAGCAGAAAACTTCATCTTAAAGCAGAGCTTTAAGATAAAGATAAGTGCAGCTGCTTACTACAATAAATCCCGATTTTTAAATTTTTTTAGCTGGGCTTTTGCAAATAAATACATATGTCCCTTATTTAGCAAAAATTATACAGTCTGGTGCCCACAAATATGGAATTTTTTATGTGTATTTTCTAAACTTGTTAATGGGTACTTAGTTGCTGTATTTCAGTTCAAGTATTTAAACAAAATCCTTAGTACCTCTTCAGCTATATATTTTATTTTTTTCTATTCACTTCCAGAAATGCTAACGTATTCCAGCATGAACAGTGTGGCCTCAGATGTCCTCACCAGAAAACACTGAAGGCTAAAGGTATGCAGTAATTAAATTGTGCTAAGGGAATTTCCTGTGAAGCTGTTGCACAAATCCATTGAAGAAAGAATGAAAAGAAATGAATGAAAAGAATAAGCATGCTATTGACCACATTTGGAATAGGCTTCCTATAAATGTGTTTACCACTAAGTTGCTGGGCTCAAGCAAGAATATCCAGTTAAAATAAGACATACAAAAGAGATGGGAAATGATGGAGCAGTTTTAGGATAGGCAATATCCTCATTATTATTCACCTCAAAAGAGATAGCTTAGGATATTAATTGGGACTAGAAGTAAGTGGGGGCTACAGATAGTTTTATGATTTCTGTGACTGATTATATACTCTCCTCTTTCTTTGAATAGAACTATTTAGTTTTGCATTCACATGTGAATTTACATTCATGCAAAGGCTGCAAATTACTGTTTTTACTGTAACAATTAATATAAACCTGTGATTCTTGTAGTTGGTTTTGATCTGGACTGAAACAAAAGCAAGCATTTTAAAGGGGTAGGGGCAAAATGCAAAAATGCCAAAGGGAAAAAGCCAATGGAAGGTAGAAAACTGTTAGAAAATACATTAGCCCTGTGACTAGTGAGCTGACCTCAGACACAACATCTTTGGGTTTGACTCCCTGCCTTGTACCACATCTCCTAGAGAGCTTCCTAGCCACAAAATTCCTAGATATTCTGCAGTCTTTCCTCTCATTCCAGTTTATCATTAAAAATGTTAATCCTGGTTCCATCTTGCTGCAAGTAAAAATAAGTACTGAGCCTTTTTTTTTTTTTTTAATTTAAAATAAATACCAGTTTTTCCAACCAAGTCTGCTTCTTTGCATTCACTTATAAACACACCAGACTCTGGCTGGAGTGCCAGGTTTGGGGTCTGGTTTTTCCAGTTTTTCCTCTTCTAGAAAATCTTTTACACCTGAAGCACAACAAACCTCTTAATCCTTCTCTTGATGTTTGAAATTTCTTATGTAACCTCTAATAAAAGCATGTCTAAAGAAATCTGCATAGTTCTGCCCAGACTTGTGGGTGGTAGCTTGGAGTAGGGCTTGTTGTGGTGCTCACCCACCAGCACATTTGTCAAGTGAGGAGGAGTATCTCAGACTTTGGGACCTGGTAGGATGCTCCTCACCAGCTCTCCAAACAGAAGGGATTTGCCCCAGGTGTTCTGCCAGCAAGAGGACACCAACAATGAAAGAGTCTGTCTCTGGGTAGTTTGAAGCTAAGGGTCCATACTGCCTTACCACATCCCAAGGGATTGAAAATCCAGCCATGAATGGACACACTCCTCTCAACTCACCCATCATCCACCCTGTAAGAAACCTATGTGGTTAGCACATATGAATAGCACACGGCCACCTATTCAGGATAATGATTTTGAGGATTATTACACCTGCAGAGAGGGATATTTCACTTGTGTTAGACCATTGTGACAGTTACAGAGTGTGGTGAGTTTTAATGATAAATGCATGCTCACTTAAAAAGTGTGGATTTTCACTGTAAGAACAATATATCTCACCATTTTATTTATGCTTAATATTAAAATTTCTCTGCCAAATTTATTTTAAAAACCCTGCCAACAGGGTTTGTAAAATAAACTCCAAAACAGCTTCTGATTGCAAAATGCAGCTTTTCCAAGTTGCTATGGTTGTGAGCCCAAGCCCACCCAAAACAACCTCTGATGAGACAGAGCCTCTGCCTTGGGCTAAAGCCACCAGGCAAAAGGGAACTCAGCTGGCAGCTCAGACTGCAAAGGGACTGCAGCCCAGCCCAGCCCAGCACTGGTCTTACAGAGACAGGAAAAAGTTTGGGCACAGATAGATAATGAATAATAATATTTTGGGTTACCCACAACGCTCACCTTTTTCTTTTTTTGTTTGTTTTTTTTTTTAATCTAGACTCTTTGCAACAGCAAGACATCTAAACCATAATCCAAAGCACATTACTACTGAACATTAATGAAATCTTTCTAAGGAGTTTTCATCAAGAGGAGAAATGTTTCTGAGTGAGACTGCTCTGGGCATTGCAGGCAACTTGCAGAAAAGCAGGACTTCTCACATCCACTTCACTGCAGCCCCTGTGAAGCTCCAAGGCACTTTCTGACACAGCATAACATAAACAGGAAACAAGCTTTTGTCTTTTTGAGATACACGTGTGAGCTGAGACCAGACAACATGGCAAGTTTGAAAGATAAACCCACATAAATCTTTCTGAATAGTAAAAAAATATTCCATTCAATGCACTCTTACATTTCAGGATCACCTGAAAGAGAGATGAAAGACTACTTCAAAAAATAGAGTATTTATATCATATTGGCTTAGTGACATATGATCATTATCATATTGGCTGATGACACTACATGGAGAAATAGAAATTGGCAAACCATTCAGTATGGCAAATACAATTTGGCACAGATGGTTACATTGTACTGTGTAGAGTGTTACAGATAGGATTAAGTAAATGTACAACAAGCAGAGTGTAAATGCTTTGCTATTTGATAAAAAAGATAAGAGTGACTGACTTTGTGTCCATTCCCTGCAGATGCCCTGTCTTAATGGGTGCTTCCATTCTTGTTCTGCCATGCTTTTTGCCAAACTACTTGCAGATAAAGTAATTCTTGGCTGTTGGAAACTTCTTGGAGGAAGCTATGGAAACTTGCTTGAGGACACTGGGACTGAATGTTGTCATGGCAGTACAAGAGGCTCTGAAATCATAAAAAGTAGAAATAAAATGCAATCCTGAGATGCCAGTCCTGAGGGTCTACCTGATACACCAAGTCAAAATTTGCTCCCCAGAACTGTGGCAAAGATGAAGGAAGTAAAGCATGTGATTTGTCATTGCTGAGCCTTCTGCTCTGCTGCAAGAGGGGGAAGGATTGCTACTTGCTAGTGATGGTGACATTGGGATTGTTGCTTTGGAGAGCCACTCTACTGTGCAACATCCAGGGGATAAGGAGAGGCAAAAAGTGATGCAGAACTCAGCAGCCTTAAAAAGGCACAGTGGTCATGCACCTGGGCCAGGAAATCCAGTCTCTGGGTATTTCAGATCCATGTCATCACCCCTTCCATGAACAAACTGATCTTCCCTTCCAAAGACAGGTTTGGGGGCGTTTGCCTGTTTTGGCTGCAAAGCTTCAGCCTCAAATCAAATACTATTAATGGCAGACAGCTTGTTGATATTTCCTAACTTTGCTATTGCCTGACCTGTATTTATTCATAATCTCCCTCTGCTGCCTCTCCCCAGCCCCCAGCACACGTTCCCCCACATACTCAAAGAAGCTCATCTCCTCTTCCCCCTTTTCTTGTGTGCTAGTCTCTCTCTTCACCTAATCATCTAGGAAGCCTCTCTTTCCATCTGTTACAAATCAATGGCTTTCCTACCTTTGGCAGGAGCAAGAGATATCAGGGGCTCTTTTTTTTCTCAGAGATGCATAACCTTATATTAAAATGTCAAATTCACTGTCTTGCAGGCAGATTTACCTTCTTCAGTCATTTACTTGCTTTGCTTTTAGTACTGCCTGAAATTCCAAATTTAGTGAGTTTACAAGCTGCCAATTGAATTTACAAATTCAATTTGTCATAGACTGAAAATAAGTAGCAGTTGCAGGTACTTTGTGCCTTTCTAACTTAATTTCTTAACAAACTTTATTTCACTGCTTTGACTAAAATGTAAAACAAGGATGAATACTTGAAGAAAACTAAAACCCTATGTTTCTCAAATGTGCAAATGGAAACAAATTAATATGTTTCAAATGTCATTTTGTACTGATCATCAAAGTATAAATTGACAAATCATATTACAAATTTAATTGCTTCCTCCATTTTTAGCAAAATCAAAAAAGTCAGATCAGATGCAATTGTTCATTCTTTGAGGACAAAGAACACTTCATTCACCAAAATACCAAATATTTTTCCATTTACACAATGCTGCCCATATGTGTAACTGCAAAACAGATTGTAAGGAAACAGGAAAAGAAGAAAAAAAAATCAGACAACAAAGATGTATTTCTCCCCTCAAAATACAGCCTAAATGCAGCATCTGGAATAATTAGGAGCCTTTTACGCTGAGAAACCATTTTAATGTAAATGAGATTGTCACCTGGGGCCCAAGCCTGCAAGCATTAAAGGTCATTTTATCCATTGCAGTAACTTCTCTTAAGAGTATTTGCAAGATTAGAAAGCAGGGTAATGTGATAAAGTGGTATGGAAAGACATTGTTAGATACCAGTTAGACACCATTAATTTAGCCAATTTCATATCAGTCAAACTCACTGGCTTCATGAAGATCAGCTATTTTAACAAAACAAGGTTAATCTGCCTCTAGCATTATCAGCTGTCAGCTTTGCCAGGGAAAGTCAATCTCAAGACTCCATTTTGGGGAACAATTACTGTACACTCTCCAATAAATAGAAAGTCAGCTCTGAACATCCTTGTTGATGTGAAAACATGCACCATACACAAAAGCAAGTCACATACCTCCTTGTCACCTGTGGAGTGGTCCAGCCCTGCTCCTACTGCAAATAACAGCAGAACTCCTGGGACTGTAGGAACCAAACCTTGCATAAATTGTCACTGCAGCAGAGACACCAGCAGGAGACTGCAGGGCTGCATGCCCTGCATCAGCAAGTAATCTGGCACTACCTGTGTCTAAAGATAATGCTCACTTTCTTTTATTACTCAAATATTTTAAAGTAAATTCTACATATCGAATTGAAATGTTTTCCCTGAGTTTTAAATGTGTGACAGAACGCTTCCACAGGTCACTAAACTTCAGTGATATTGCTAAAAACACAATGTCTCTGAAATCTTTATGCTCTTCCTTTCTGTATCAGAAGGCCTCATTATGTGGAGATTGAGAATCTGCTGGGGACCCTAAATAGTGGATATGGTTTTGAAAGCATAAACAATTCCACAGTAATTCCACTTTAATGTTATGTTAGCAGTTTGTATCAATTTTTTTTTTTACAACAAGGCCTTTGAGATACTATATATATATAAATAATTTTGTCCAAAAATACTGGAGAAAAAGAGTGTCTTTACAAAGCCAGAAATGTGTGGCCTATCATACAGCCAAGTCCATCTGCTCTACAGTCCTAAATCCTAAATATATAACTTAATTGTATTCAAACTTCCTCACTTGCACCAGCAGAGAGCAAGAACCACTTTAGTGAAATTGGATGGTCTCCTGGGGTTTAGTCAGCTTCTGCTCAGATCAATGGCATACATTTAATGACTTAAGCAGAACTTAAACAGAACAGCTTCAGATATTAGGAGTCAAAGCAGAGTTTTCTAGAAAATTTTCTGATCCCAAGGAGCTTTTTTCTGAGACAGCTAATGTAAAGATACACAGAGAAATGGTTCATTGCAGGAGGACTAGCCAAGGAACACTGGCCAAGGAGTCAGTGTAAGACTCAAATACAGCCTGACACAGTAGAGAAATTGCCACAAAGCAGAGAAAAAAAGCCAAAAGCTGAAATTAAATTCCAGTCCAAATACTCACAAAGTCCTGAAAAACACAGATGCTTATTATCTGTGACCCTAGCAGCTCATCTGCTCAGGAGAGCTATTCTCAAAAGCTGTGAAACAGCAAATTCTGTATTGTCTGATAAAGACATACAATGTAAGATTTCATCTAATTCTGACGAGTTTCAGTTCTTGCTCTGATGTTTTCTTATGCAAAAAGTAAAACCTCTCATACATTTCTGTCATGGTTTAGGAATGGTAAGCTGTCAATATCTCTTTTTCAGTTGGTGTGCAACAAGCCTCAGATCCTTTGTATCCCCAACTCCAGAACCTCAGATTCGTCCTGGAGTGTCCCAGGGCACTTTTTCCCAGAGGCTCCAGGAACCCATTCTGCCCAGCTGCAGTGCAGAGCACATTTTTTACACCTTGTCCTGTCCTGACTGGCCCAAGGGCTACTGCATGAGCAATCTCCTGTTTAATTTGTTATACAGCTTGTTGTTGAGAACCCCACATGAAATTGTTTTTCTTCCACTATACATGTCCTGGTATGAAAGACAGGTGTCTGCCAAGAAAGGCAGGAACCTTCCTGGAATGGAAAAGATGACCCCCTTCAAATTAAAATGATTATCACTTTGAAATTACTGGACTTTCAGGAAAAGATATGGGTAAAGGAATAACATTTCCCTACTAGATTATAAATGTCACAAAGCCTGCCAGTTAACTTTTCTTGGCCATCCATTGGTGAAAACTGTTCTTTTGCAACTGGATTGGAGGTCAGTGTTGTCATGCCATGCCTCCTAGCAACAAGCCTGCCCTCCTCCCAAATGCCCCAGCTACCAAGGCTGTCTGTCCAGTGGCCACAATTCAAGGGGAGGGGAAAGAGGACTATTGGGAGACCAAATCACAAGAACATAACTATACATCAATAAGACTTCTCTTAACATATACAGAATATTTACCCCTTAATTGTGAGAGCCAGCCATTGCTCATTACCCATATGTAACAGCACCAGCCCTGGAAGAGGGCAGCAAACAGCAAAGGCAGGCAGGTCTGGTTTCATGTCCAGGTTATTTAAGGCATCAGTGATGCCATCAATGTATTGCAAGGGGTCTGCAGCCTCGCCCTGTTCTGGTGCAGCCCAGGTCAGTCCATGGCAAATAGTGGGATTGTGTTTCTGTCCCTGGGGCAGTCGCTTCCAGGTGTACTGGACACCTCTCCAGGTGAAAGCAAACCGTGGCCTGCACTCTGCTGCCAGGGGAATGCAGAAAAACACACCAGCAGTGCCAGAGCTGGCCCTGCTTTTCTTCCTCCAGCCCCAGTTTGCACAGAAGTTGCAGCAGGTCCAGCACAGCAGCACTCAGAGATGGTGTGACTCCATCCAGGCCACAACAGCCTCCTGTCAGCCTCCACCCTCCATGGGCTGGGCACTGGCAACACAGGACTGTCAAAGCACCAGGGAGCCTTGCTGCCTACTCTGCTATGTGATAAGGGAGATTTCCTCAGCCCTTAGTGTTTGTCTGTCAATGGGTCTTCCACTTTACTCAGTATGTAAATATGAGCCACTAACTGCCACTGACTGCCAGCACCCACAAAGGACTCACATTAACAGTCTATGGAATAACATTCTTTATTAATAGAAAATTGTGACAGGTAAAGGTTTAAAAATAGTCAGTGATAGTATCTGACTGCAAAAATGTATTCAAAACTACAAACAGACAGGCTCTAATCCCCAATAAAAGTACTCAGCGTGATGCCTGGAAAGGCTGACCTGGAACAGAGACTAGACAGAGCAAAAGGGATAAAATAGGTTTTTATTAGAAGGATCCACCTTGGGCAGTGAAAGAGCCCAGCCAGGGCTACACCCTAATCAAATCCACAGTGGATCCCAGTCATGAGTTTTTACACTTTTCTAAGTTTTGGTTCATCTACACACTGGGGTCAATTGTCCAACCACGGCCCCAGGCCATGAAGTCTCAACCCCCTGGCTTGCCCCCTTCCCTTGGCTGTTGGTTGTGGGTTTTGGGTACCAGTTGTCCTTGATTCTCTAGCTAGAAGGGAATTGTTTTGTCCAACTACCCAGAGAAGAGAACTTACTAACACCTAATATGAAGTTTCAGAGTTACACACCAAGCAGCAGAGAATCTGAAAAATATAAAAGCCAAAACATTAACAGCAACAATATTAATAATGAAAGTATACAAAAGAGAGAGTGCAGAGCTCAACCTGACCAAAGCTACATCACCCAAAGTGCTCCCTCCAGCTGGGACCAGCATCACCCCACCACTCTGTCCAATGTGCTTGCTCCATGGGAAGTAATGTCTTTCTTTTCAGAAGAAAGAGAAAGGGAATCCCCTTTTCCTGCCCCAGCAATGACAGGAGGGGTAGTGAGTAACATCTGGGCTTAGGCCACATCTGCTCCTGCTGATCTGGGCCTAAACCAGGACAGTGCCGGAAAAATAACATATTATGTGTATATATTATAATATATTATATTATATGTGTTGCCACACATAAAGGCTACTATGTGTTATAAAGCACTGAAATTATTATATACAGCCAGCATTATTAATCCTACAATTATTTTTGTAAGTGTGATTTTTTTGTAAGTGTGATAAGATCTGGAAAGTTCTCCTTATGTCTCTCTTTATGAAAGGCTTTATTGATATTTAAATTATATTTTACCAGGAAACATCCTCCCCTTATGAACTACTTCCTTGCAAGGTGTAGTTCAATAAAAAATAAACTTGGAATCCATTTCTGCAGGACACACGCTGAATTTGCAGCTTTCACTCCTTTCCTAGTCAAAAAGCTCTGACAAGTTCAAGTAAGAAGTAGAGCATAGTGCAGAGGCAGTTTCTGCTTTTGATCAGCCTTCCCAGATGCTGGGGCTTTTTCACTGGAACCATCATTGCTTCCAGGGATGAAAGCAGAAAGAGATTCAGCATGTTTATAGACTCCTAACAAAAGGCTATTCTGCCAAATCTATTTTGAGTAGCTTCAGTTCAACACTAGTTCTTTTTTAAAGTAAACTCAAAGCTTTAAGGGTTCAAATAGCTTTCTATAAAGTAAAAAAAAAATATTTTTTAAGTTGCCATGTTTCCACACTGCTTTGTCTTGTAGGCTACTTTAACAAGATACTAAGCAAAACATTTGAAAGATAGGCAAATGTTGCTAATACAATATGAACTTACCTCTGTGACTCTACAGAAAGACACAACTTACAAACAATCCTTTCAAAAACATTCTTATCCCATTCAAGGCGAAATGAAACCGTCCCTGTTTCTTCTGAAATTCACTAATTAATACAACATCATTCCCTAAATAATTTCAACTTTGTACCAAGGAAAATGTGCTTATAGGTGAGAACTGTGTCTGCTTAATTTTTGTATTATGACTTGCACGTAGAAAATGTTAAGTTCTGTAAAATTTATGTTGGAAAGTAGATTTTGGTTCTTTACGGAATTCTATACTATTTGATAATAGTATTAATGTATAATAATATATAATAGTACCCTGTCTTGTAAATAGAAGCTTTCTCCCCTTTAAAACTTAATAGTGAAGTGGTTCCTGCAGACCTTTCCTACAGTGTATGTTTACTGCATCATACAAATCACTATAATCACAGAATCAGCTAGGCTGGAGAAGACCTTGCAGGTGATGCATCAAGTCTCACATGTATGAGGTCTTTTATAGATACTGTGTATTTATTAAAAAAGAACATTTGCAAGATCAACTGTTTTCCTCTGAAACCAAGAAGATGCATTTAATTATTTCTGAGTATTAATTGTAATTAGCACCTAGATGCATCACTGACTTTACAGTTTGACTTTGCTGCTTCTGTCAGTCGTGTCATCAGTAAACAGCATTTTTATCCATAAAAAAGGGCAGAGTTTGACACTGACAAGATTAAAAAATATGTAATGGGAGGAGCTCTCTGTATATCTGCTACATGCTCTCACATTCAACAGAAATTATTAGAAAAATTCAGAGACAACTCACATAGTCAATTTTTACGTGGAAAAAATAATTCTCATGGAGTTTAGGTGACACTTATAAAATGCTGAACTCTTTCTACGTGTTAATCAATCAGTGTGAGAGAGATTTATCAAAATGCACATTCTGTAACAAGTAACAGAGCAAAAATATCTTCTGTCATATGAAGACAGAAAAAATGTATCTGCATGACCAAAAGGTACCAAGTCTTATAGATACAAACTCCTGAACTTTGACAGGGACAACAGCAATCAGTCACAGTGTGTGGCAGATCATGAAACTCACGCTGGACTAGGTCAGTGAATCCAAGTATTGCTAAAATTGAAAATACTAATTCAACAGTTAATGATTTAAAGAGATTAGATTCGGCTCTATTAGTGTAATAAAATTCTACTAACATCATAGTCCCGAGGAAAAGAGGTGTCTTGATGACCTAAAAATTTAATTTGCACTCTCTTCTCTGACATGAATCATAAATAAAAGTCCTGTCATGGTTAATTCAGCCTTTCAGGTTTTCTGAAGAGACATTGTTCTTCATGGACAGTAGAGTCCTCTACAATTTTTATAAACACATATTCTGATACCCATTACTAGTCAATGTTTTTTTCCACATTGGTGTACTGTGTTACAAAATTGCCATTTATTCCTGAGAGGTAACTGGGCACATACATACCTTCTACAGCAATTAGCTAGGTAATTATTTAAGTAAAAACATAAATAAAATTCCTTTTGGACTTAATACTTGCCTTAAAATGTTGAAAGCCCTTTGAATGCATGTGAAAACATATGTAAATAAATGATCTGTGCATTAAATACCTACTAATTCAAGAGATGCATCCCCCCACTCTGGGAATCACCTCTGAGACCTTCTTTTCTTCCTAACACCTGCCAGGATAGGGATTTTCTGACTAAAATGGTACAAAGGGTTTGTCATGTTAATACTTAATCTGTCAGCATCCACTTACGGATTGAATTTTTCTTGAGAAAAATATAGCACGAGATAGACTCAGCAGTTCATTCTCTTCCAGTGCATCAGGACAGACTTGTAACTTACACAGTGGCTATTTCTTTAAGTACATTTTTTTAATTTGAAGATAAAAAACACACTAAAATACTTCTGCCATAACAATGCCTACCTTTGTAACTTAAGACACCGCTGCAAAAATCAGGCAGTCCTGTAAAAATGAATCTTCAGTCTTTACTGAAGTCAGAATAATGGAACTATAAAGATATAGTTAAATATGTATTCTTTTATATATCCTTTGGAAAAGTCTTAGGATTTATGAAATATTGCTGAACACTCATTTTTCTCCATAGGCTGATCTGTCCAAAGTCTGATCAGGTTTTTCAAAATTTCAGTCACTTCTAACAGAATGGTAGTTCCTGCACCACTGATAGAAACATCTGGATTTTATTCCAGAAGCATTCTACAATTCCGGCTGCTAAAACACTTCTTCTCACCGGAAACTAGTCTGCGAGGATTTAATTTTGTTCACCTGCAAAATTCCATTTGTATGACCTTTTCATTGAAATGCACATACAGCCGCCCTCAAACTGAGAGGAAGTGACATTCAAATAAATCACAGAAAGAAGTGAGTACATCACTGCCACATTGGCAGACACTTTGAGACCTGTTGAGAACTATTCTCCTTCAAAGCAAAAAATACAAAATGCAGACAAAATCAAAGCCAAATGGGAAGAGTTATACCCTCAGAATAAATTAAGAGCATATAAATACATGTTCTGAAGTAGTCTCCTACTCTTTTCCAGAAGAAACTCACACAGTAACTATGTCATGCTTGTACTTGCAGTGATTTAATACAGATGGTAAATTCAATCCATTACCCCCACAAAGAGATTAAACTGGTGCCAAACAGGAAATATAAAGCACGTCTCGTATTTCACACACGCAGAACAATATTTATATGTGTATATATTTATAGATATAAAAATGTATATATTAGACACAATATATATACTGTTCACCATATATTAATAGATAATTTTATATTCTTTATATCTATATTATTATATTTATTATATAATACAACATTTTAATATATAATCCAAAACATAAAGTATAATAATCACAGAATAACATCATATTTGAGGTTGGAAGGGGCAACTCATAATCATCCAGTCCAAGCCCTGTATCAGAACAGGATCACCTAGAATAGGTTTACAGAGGAACTTGTCCAAGTGCCTTTTGAATGTCTCCAGAGGGAGACTCCATAACTTCCCTGGGCAGCCTGTTGCAGTGCTCTGCCACCCTTAACATAAAGAACTTCTTCTTCATGTTGAGGTGGAACTTTCTGTGGTTTAGTTTATGGCCACTGCTCCTTGTCTGGTCACTGGGCACCACTGAAAAATCTGGCACCACTCTCTTCACACCTGCAAATTTATATGCATTGATGAGATCACCTCTCAGTCTTCCCCAGACTTAATAGCTCCAGCTCTCAGTCCTTCCTCACAACAGATGCTCCAGACCCCTACACTTGCTCCATTAGGCTTCTCTCTGCCCAACTTTCCAGCCTGCCAAGGTCCCCCTGAGTGGAGCACAGCCTTCAGGTGTCTCAGCCACTCTCCCCAGGTTTGTATCCTCAGCAAACTTGCTTAAGGCGCATTCCATCCCTTCATCGATAAACAGGCTGGCTGGAGCCAGAACTGATCCCTGGGGAACGCTGAGGAGTGCAGGCCTCTACTGGATTCCACTGCACCGACCACAGCCCTCGGAGCTGTGCCCTTCAGCCAGGCTTGATCTGCCTCCCTGTGCATTCCTGTATCCCAAATTAATGAGCTGTGCCCTTCAGCCAGGCTTGATCTGCCTCACTGTGCATTCCTGTATCCCAAATTTCTGAGCTGTGCCCTTCACCAGGCCCTGATCTGCCTCCCTGTGCATTCCTGTATCCCAAATTTCTGAGCTGTGCCCTTCAGCCAGGCTTGATCTGCCTCCCTGTCCATTCCTGTATCCCAAATTTCCTGAGCTGTGCCCTTCACCAGGCCCTGATCTGCCTCACTGTGCATTCCTGTATCCCAAATTTCTGAGCTGTGCCCTTCAGCCAGGCTTGATCTGCCTCCCTGTGCATTCCTGTATCCCA
>WBND01000749.1:345705-365794 GCA_013398595.1 Tychaedon coryphoeus | reverse complement strand
TGCCCTTCACCAGGCCCTGATCTGCCTCACTGTGCATTCCTGTATCCCAAATTTCCTGAGCTGACCTACGAGGATGGCATGGCAGACACTGCTGTGGGCAGAAAATCACGCTGTGAAAAGCCAGTGCCCTCAGAGGAGACAGGAGTCCTGCAACTTTACTCCAATAAATGCAGAGAGACGTAGCGGACAGTGCCCTATAGGGCTCTCCCTTTATTTGAATGAAGTCGCAGGACTCTTCTGTCTCTTTTGACTGGCTTATCACAGTGCGTGAAAACGTGAAAAAATGTGTCACATTTTTTGACACAGCATCAAAAATCTTTCTGAAGCCTAGGTAGACATTTTTCTCTATACGAGTATGTATATGCACGTGTATTTCACGTATGTATATATCCCATCTCCAGAGGCACTCCGGGCGCACAGAAAGATCTGCCCTCACAATGTGGTGTTTTTAGCGTGTGAATACTCCTCAGTCACGCTAACGGATGGGGAGGACGTTTCCTAGTGAAATTCCCATCAGGACATGGGCAGGGCAGAGCCCGGAGGAATGAAGTCCGGTACACTGACAGCAGCCAGGCAGCTGCCGGCCGGCACTGCGGCCAGCCAGGCTGAGGGCAGCGCCGCGCACGCCATTCCCGACACACGCCACCTCCACCGCCCTCACTGTCACGGCCCCGCCCCGCCCACGTCACTTCCGGCGGCGCAGCGTCACTTCCGCCGGGCCGGGCAGGACGAGATGGCGGCGCTGGGCGAGCCGGTGCGGCTGGAGCGAGGTGAGCGCGGCCGCGGCCCGCGGGGCGCTCCTGCTGCTTTGGGCTGCGGGCGGGCAGGCGGGCAGGCAGCGGCGGTGCAGCCCCTGGCCCGGGCCCCTCACGCAGCCGCAGCCTGTTCCGAGTCCCTGGCCGCTCACCCCCGTTGCCCGGCCCGGCCCGGAGCGCGGGGCGGCGGCAGCAGCAGGAGCCGTGCCGCCCTTCCCTCCCCGTGCCGCCCTTCCCTCCCCGTGCCGCCCTCCCGGCCTGCCGCGGGAGCTGAGCCACTCCTCTCCGCTGCTGATTTGAATTTTTGGATTGAACAGGCTTCCGTCGCCTCTTTCGGGCGTGTTGCTGGGCCCGGCATCTTTCGGCTTTGCTTTCTGCAGCCCCCGGAGGTTCTTGTCGCGTTTGAGTTTGCGGCTGGGTTTCCCTGGCTGCGCTCTGGAGCTGTGTCTGCTCTGCCTTCGCTGCTGTTAAACGCTTCGGACAGCTCTTACTCAGCCTGTAGTCTCTTAGTTTCTGTTTCTCTTATGGGAAAACTTCATCTTGAACGCAGCAGAATTCTTAGAATTCTGATTTCAGTTTGTTAGCCGTGTGTTAAGAATAATAATTTACTTCTTTTATAGAAAACAGCTGATGCAGGGGTCCCTCTACACTTGTTCATGATTGTCCTCTATTACCCTTTCATGTTAATGTTTTCAACCTATTTTTCCAGCATGTAGTCTTCATTTGTGTTGTTAATACGTGCAGTGTGTAACTGAAATTAAGAGCAAAACAGATAAAATATAGAACCTAGTTGGGTATTTCTGTTTAGTATGTTTGTGATATTTATCCACAGTTTTTAAGAAACAGTTATAAATTTCTTTCAATGTGATCATTTGGTACTGTGTAAGGTGCTTATATAACAATATAGATTGGTTTGTTGTGTGTACTTAGGACAGTAGGGATCGGAAAATGAAATTTACATGGGGAATTATTACTCATAATTAGAAATCATGTGTTTGAAAAAGAAAACAAGTAGGTGAATGAACGATCTGACTTTTCTCACTACCATTCCTACTAGGACCACCACTTTTGCTCACTGTGCTAGATGTGTTTTTGTAGGTGTGTAACAAACTGCAGGTGTGTAACAAACTGTACCTACCCACTTTATTTTTCTGGTACTATGGCATTACCCACTGAAGAACTCAGCTTTTCTTTGTTTGCCAGTCCTGCTTCCCATTCCACAAGGGAACCACTAGTAACGTGTGAGTTGGGTTGTAAACAGGGAGTTATGTAAGGTCTTTGCTTCACGCTCGGCAGCTCATCTGCTCTCCGCTCCAAAGCTAATTAGGGCAGCTGCTTCAGCAGTGGATTAGTTGCCGTGGAAGGTCTGCAGACTTAAGGCTGGGGTCCTATCCTTCACCTCATTACCCTGCCACTATGCCCTGTCCATGAAAACAAACGAATCTGCAGAGTTACTTGGGGGTCAGTGAAACAAAAGAGCTATATTGGTCTTTTTAAGAAAAGAAGAAAAAGAGAGCACCTTGTAATGGACCTATAAAAGCAAGGTCCTTATTTACAGAAATAAGTAACTGTTAATGGTGTGGGGTTGACTGCACATAACCTGATGATAAGTCATAATTAGCTTGAACTTGGTCACTGATGTTGTTGGCATATAGCATAAGAAAAGAGGGAATAGTGTAGAAAATGAGCTGATTTAAAGTCGTTGCCTTATGCTTACCACCAGGACAACTGGAAGTTCTTGTGTCTGTTCTCCTCCAAGCTGCATTGCAAACACCACCACCCAAATTCACTGGAGGGCAGGAATGAAACAACAGCTAACATTTCAGTTATTCTTGCAGTTTAGTGGTGACCTGTGCTAACTCTACATACAGCTTAGGAATCTGGAATACTTGAACATAAGCAGTGGAGGTGGTTAATCAGGAATATCTGTGAGGATGCTGTGGTTTTTTTTCTATTTCTGTGTTTTGGTCACACATGCTTGGAGTGGTAGCATCTCACTGGCTTTTTTTTCCCCTCACATTCTTTTAGATTAAATATTTCTTTTTTTTTTTTAGAATTTCAGTCTAGTATTGATTTGTGAAGAGCAGCCAATTTGGTATAAAAAGGAAGAAAAGGTGAAAAGGAAAGCAGTTTTTCCATTATGTATGGATTCGTTTTTACAGTTAGTTTTATGGGTTGGGTTTTTGTAATTGTCCACCTCTGGAGTTACATCTGCATCAATCCTTGTTGAAGTCCCTCATTGGAACACTTCTGTACTATTCATTTTGGTCTCTGGTGCTGAACAGTTGGCTAAGCTGTAGTGTTTATGCTGTGAGGAAGACAGCTTTCAGCTGATCATATTCCAGCTAGTAATTCAGGAGGAAGCAAATTACATAAACACAGTAGTCAACAAGCTTTTCTTGAAAAATGAAAGAAGGTGTGCTTTGCCCCTTATTCCCAGCAAAACTCTTTTTCCTAAAGCAGTATTGCTGTGATAAGATTGAATATTCAGCTTTTGACTTATGGTGTGCAGTTCAGTAGGAGAAAGTTGTGTTCAATTCCACACTGGTATAATGGGATCCTCTCAATAACATACAACGAAACAACTGCTGGGAACAAAGTGTCCTGCAGATGAGATCTGTTGTCTCTATCTACCTGAGTAAGAAGTGTGGTGTGATTAAAGATCAGTTGAGTACTGAGGATCTAACTTTCATGCTGTATCTGACTGCTCTGGGTTTTTACACTTTATAGCAATAGTTTGGTCCTTTGATCTGAAAACACTTTATTATTGAAGTGTGTCCTCTGCTTTAGTTTCATCTAAAATGAATCCAGTTCAGTGTATCCTAATCACTTTTTGAAAAACTGATTCTGTGTTCTTAGTCTGTAGTTAATGAAAGACACAGCTGGTTCCCAAACAAACCAGTTTTACCTTAGGGTAAAAAGTACTGTTTCATTAAATGTTTTGTCTGTTAAGAGGGACATGTAGGAAGCATATCTAATTTAGTGACAAAACATGAAGGCAAAGAAGAAAAATTATTACATGGAATTCTGGTGTCTTAATTTCACAGCTAATTCTTATATCAGTACATTGCTGTCAGTATTTAAAATTTCTTGCAGTATCCTAATCGAACTGATAACACGTTTGTACACCTTACATCTTAATATTGTTCATAGACCATAGGCTCAAGAGTGGCTATGTGGAACTTATGTGCATGTAATAATCATTTGTCTGAAAACATCTGCAAATATTTAAATGATAGCAGTGCATTTATAGATTTGCTAGACATTTCTCATTAATATGTGGATGTTGTTAGATTGGGAGTGCTGTGATTGCCATTTGATCATGCTACTTCAAGTTGATCAGTGGGCTACTTCATGAATTAAGTACTACATGAATCAGTACTGCTGTTGCTGAACACAAGGGTTACTAAGAACGTTGGTGATTTTGCTTCACCTAGAATGTCTCTAATTTCACCAACTATTTTGAATTTTAAATAAAATACAAAATATGTATTAGGAAATAAGCTTTAAAAAGCTGGTTTATTTAAATTTTGCAATTATACAAATAGCAAATACGCATGCCTGTGTAAAATGTGTTCTCTGTAGAACATGGGATTATTTGTAGATGATTTAGGATTTGATATTGCTTTGCTTTAGATAACTGATGCTTGTAAAGCTTGGAAATGTTTGCCAGAAAACTCTTAAGTTCTCCTGGCACATGGAAACGTTAACTATCATCAGAGTAATTTGAGTCTAATGGCTGTAGTACTTGGCTGGTTTTCCATGAAGGATTTGTTCCCAGTCCCTGGATGCCCAGTCTGTGGGGTTAAGGTATACCTTGTTTAATTAACTGCATGACCTGGTCTCAGTCCAGTAGTTTGTAAGATGTGTCTTGTGATTCATGTGAGCGGACAGTACATTGCCATGGGCTGTGTCCTGCCAGTGCCCTTCACCCTAATTTCAGAACATGCACCCCACTACCTTTTCATCCTGTTACACAAGTACTCTCTTTTTATTGTCATATTTTAGAAGTTGGTGGCTATTGCATGTCCTCTGTGCTGCTGTGATACCAGTGAGTAGACGTGCATTCGCATGAAAAATGAGCACCTAGAGGTTAACTACAGAAAAAAGGAAGTAATGCATTTGGGACCTAGCAGTATCCCAGACTTCATCCTCTTCTAAAATGATCTGTGCACTCTTTTATATAGTAGATTAATCACTGCTTTTTGTCATTGTGGTAATGAAAGTAATCCTTTCTGTCTGCTTTTCTAAGAGACTGTTCTAGTTCTGTTCAAGAACTGTGTTTCAGAATAATCACTTATGTAACAGTTTGGGAATATGAGGGATGTGAATGCATTCTACTCTTCTGGCACTGTCAAGAGTGTCACATTGCATTTGATGCCTATTGTGAGTCATACTGGTCTGGAACCAAATCCTTCATGGAGTTCAGTTTCACAAAGCAGCACTTATGAGAAAATGGGTAATGTGAACTCTTAGGAACAAATTTCAAGGAACTGAAAGAGGTTTGGGGTTCAGGGCTCTAGACTATGGAGATACTGTCTCAGCTGAGACAATCAAAAGAAGTTCTGTTGGATTTATAAGCACTTGAGGAGGGAAGAGAAACAGGTGACAGTTCTCAGCCCTCTTCTATGGGAAGTATTGAGTTTGCCTTATCGAACTAATTTCTGAAAATAAAAGGAATGTTACACAGCATATTTGATAATATTATAGCTGGTGTTGACAAAATGCCACCCATAAAGTATTATGAAGTATACAGTACCAATGCTTTAATACACATACTGATATTTCAGTCTTTTGAGGAAAAACTTGATTGTCTTTGCAATATGGATGTCTCAGTGATAGCTCCAGATATGTTATAGGGTTGCTGCTATGGTTGATTCATAACAGGCTGAAAGTACAATGTTTTATTGTAGGATTTTGTAAATAGATAGTTTTATGGGTAATGAAATGTAAAGCATCATTTTAATATGCAAGTGCACACACACAGACTGCTCCATTAACTTAATTTTTAAAAAAAACAATCCCCAAAGACACCTTGAGATTCCTCAGGCATTCCTCATTACAAATGCTTTATTTTTTTCATAGACATCTGCAGAGCAATTGAATTGCTGGAGAAATTACAGAGAAGTGGAGAAGTGCCACCACAAAAGCTACAGGCATTGCAAAGGGTGCTTCAAAGTGAATTCTGTAATGCTGTAAGAGAGGTAAGTTAACTTGATGTAAGCAGTTACCTTCAGTTAAAGACCAGTATGATGATGTACTTTTTCCTTTTTGTGCTCGGTGCAGTAAGCTGATTTTGAACTTCATAAAGCTGTATTTAATTTACAGACCTTATTAGAACAAGCCTTATTTTTAAGTAATTTCAAAATAAAATAATTTGGGGCACCATAGGTGTATGAAATAATGGCTTAGTAGCAAATCACTTCTGAAAGCTTATTTTGAGAGTCTGTCCTTACTGAGAGCTAACAGGATGTTATCCAGCTGGTGTGTAAGAACAGACAAAGTACCAATTGCTTATGTTATTTTTAAGCCAAATCCATGCCATCTTTAGGTGGAGTCTTGTGCCACCTCATCTTCATTCCAGGTATTCCTTTGGAGGCTTTAAGGTGATTGGATGTGCCTTGCTATTGCTGTTGCTTGTGTTAATACTGATGATAACAGCTGGAATGGTTTTAAAATATTTGTTTGTAGACACAGGTGTCAC
The DNA here is from genome assembly GCA_013398595.1 of Tychaedon coryphoeus. Classification (NCBI taxonomy): domain Eukaryota; kingdom Metazoa; phylum Chordata; class Aves; order Passeriformes; family Muscicapidae; genus Tychaedon; species Tychaedon coryphoeus. Next base: position 359,335 of record WBND01000749.1, on the reverse strand, counting down.
CTTGATGTTTTCATCCTTTTGAGGACCCCGTAGTTACTGCTTAGCAAGTACAAATGGTTGGCAGGGAGATGAGAAGATGTGGGTTAGCCTTCAGTGCAAGCACCTCCTTAGCATTAGTATTCTTGTTGTCTCTGTGTTTTCAGTCCTATTTTTCTTAAAATATTCATTTAATTGCTAAAGTTGAAGAAAAATTTGGGAGTTTGCGGGGAGGGATGGGTTGTCAGCAAAGCCTTGAAGAGCTGCCTTAAGTGTTTTTGCATGCATCCACATTGAAGAGTTCCAGCTTTAATCAAGTCATCATGCCTCGAGTCAGGTGTGCACACCTAGCCATAAGCATTTCCAAAGTCCAGGTGAAGTCTGAATACTGTGGAAGGAGGGGGGACTTGGGTTGAGACTGAGCAATAAAGATGCTGAGGGATTTGTTTCTTTGTAGAATGTTAGATTGCCTGTTCTTGTTGTGAATCGGGGAGTAACATTAGAGGTGTGTACTTTTAATTTACACAGTTTTGAGTTGCATGTGGTATTTTGTTGTCTGTTTTAATCATACTGACACTGTTTTGTCTCTAAAGGTGTATGAACATGTGTATGAAACTGTGGATATCAGCAGTAGCCCAGAAGTTAGAGCTAATGCAACGGCAAAGGTAAAAGTCAAAACTATAACTTGCAAAAAAATACAGTGGTTCATTACTTCAGAAGCAGAAGATTATGTGCAATTCAAAAGGATGTTGTCTAGATGTCTGATAAAATGGATAAGATTGACAGTTTATTAAAAGACATAACAAGACTTGTTCTTAAATTTCTTTCATTTCAATTTTATTCTTGGAGTTCTGAATTTTTCATAATAGTGTTGTAGTTGGTGTGTAGGGAATTAATTGTCTCATTTGTCTTAACATTTAAGTACTCTGAGATAAATTACATTTTCAGTCTGCTCACTGTGTCTAGCTAAAGGGTCTGTATTTAATTTCTTGTAAATGAGAAAATCTTGTTTCTCACAGGCCACAGTAGCTGCATTTGCTGCTAGTGAAGGTCATTCTCATCCCAGAGTGGTTGAACTACCCAAAACTGAAGAAGGTCTTGGCTTCAACATTATGGGAGGCAAAGAGCAAAATTCTCCAATTTATATCTCTCGAATTATCCCTGGAGGTATAGCTGACAGACATGGAGGCCTGAAACGTGGAGACCAGCTGCTTTCTGTAAACGGAGTGGTAGGAGCTGGTTTTCTTTTCTTTATGTAGCAGTAGCTGCTTGTTTCCACTTGAGGGAGCACAGAGAACACATGTGGCACAAGCTCGTCTTGTCTTCTAATCTCGGCAAAATGCTTCCTTTTTGTCCTCACAGAACAAATTTGCTTAGGTTTCTGTAGAGTTGTGTGCATTGAGTGTTTTAGGATTGTGCCTTGGTTATCTGTCTCAGAAAGGAACTGTACTATCTATATCAGTATTTCAGATTCTGAGGGGTTATATAAATGTAAACAAAGAATTTTGTAAAATACGAATTGCCTTCCTTTTTCATCGAAGTTCGTGATGCAGTTTTTTACTAACAGAGTTTTCTGCACCTTCTAAGGTAGGTAGTAAATTATGCCATGTTGCTTTTGGCTGACCAGATTCTCATTTTTGTGAGTAAAAATGCTACTGCATGATGAAAACTGTAATGAGATGGAACTGCAAGGTGGTGTTACCTTGTATGGTACTTTTTCCTTCCACTCAACTACACTGAGATTCAGAAGCAGGCTTTTTACTGTATTTTAAGAAATACATGTCTAAAGTGCTGATGTGGATTTTTTTTTTTTAGTAAGTATCCTCTTCTGAAGAACTACCAATACAAAAAGTAAAACAAAGGGAGGCTGGAAAGAAAAAGTTCTGGGTATGCTTTGACTTGAGACAGCTTTCAGTCAAATGCATGTAAATATCTCCCAAATACTTGTTCTTATTTACAGAGAGAGTCTCTATGCAGGCTTAAAATTAATATTTTCATTATTATATCTGTAAACCAAATTTTATTTTAGTGCTTAGGGTCAAACAAGGTTCTGGGTAGTTTTGACTCTTGGAAGGAATAGTGAGTGGGTACAGATACTGGGTATCTGTACTCTAGGAACTCCTGGCTAGCACAAATCTCTGACATACTTGGCTCCTGACTATTATCTGGGAGTCCAGCTGTCCTTTCCAAGAGACATAAGAGAAATCATAGCTGTAGTGATGCACTCCCTTCCTTAGCCTTTTGTTATTAGGAAACATTGAGAGACTGGTGCAAAACCATCTTCAGATGAGTCCTTACCCACAGACTCTCTTAAAGACAACAGAACACCACTCCACCCAAAACTGAACCTGATCATCAGGCAGTTGGTACAGCTAACAATGACTCTATTGTGTGCATGCATGTGTATAAATGTATATAGCCATTGTAAGAATATAGTGAGTGCAGAAATTGCTGTTCAGAACACTAATGTGTCTCAGAAAAGTCATTGTCATCTGGTATTTACAGATGGAATCCTGTCGTCATAACACGACAGGCATTTTCTTGTGATTGTAATTTGTACTTCAGTAATAGTAATAAAGATGCCACTGCCAAGACTGCAGTGAATATGACTGAAAAACAAGTTTATTTTTTTTCAGGTGGGAGTTCTTGGGTGTACTCCAGAATTTTAGGTGTTTTGATAGAATTAACCAGAACTCTACAAACCTTTTATTACTGTTTTTGAACTGAACAGCCTACACATCCACTTGAATAACAAAAATGAAAACATTCAAATATGTGTGTTGTCTAAGTCTGATAGAAGAGAAATAACTTGGGGTTTTTTTTAACTGTTGTTTTTCTTTCTGTAAGTAACTTTATAGTTACGGGGAAACCCTCCAATCAACAGGTACATCACCTGCCTTCTAGCTTCTAATAGCACCAGTGGGAGGTAGGCTTGGAGTAGTCCCGTCATTGTGTTTAATTGGGAGAAATAAGTTTTGCTGATAGAACATATTCTGATCAGGAATGTATAATTGGGTGCAGTTTTTGAGAACCGTTGCTTAAAAAATGTAATTAGATTAATCTAATATAATTCTAAGAAATTCTGAGGTTTTTTTTAGTAAAGCATTTTTATTCTGGTCTTCCTGAGCTGGGTCAGGCTATTGATAATCAGTTTAGAGGAAATGACCTTGAATGTTTTGGTTTTACTGAGACATGTGGAGCACTAAGATAAGCAACACATTGCATGTTAGTGCTCCATTGCAAGCATCCAGTATGCACTGTTTTGCCTTGTTGTGATGCAAGGTAACATCAAGAAGGCAGCTGTCTTGCAGTTGTCTCTGGTGATTTATTAATCCAATTGAGGGTAACTGCTAAATTTAAAATGGATGCAAAAGAAGAAAAATAATACTAAATTTTAAGTAAGTATTCTCCTGAAGCTTTTGATTTTTAAGTGTAATTTCATATTTGACTAAGGTTATCATTGCAGAATTTAATTGTTCAGCATAAATCTAAGCAAGATTTTTGTAGTATTCTTTTACTAATACTAATTAGCATTTTTAGCATCACCTCTCTTGGTTTGTTGAAACATAAGTCCTGAAATTGCGTCTTGAATATACAGTCTTGAAAATAGAGTACATATAAATAAATACATAAATAGAAGTGTTTATATAGAATTGTACCAAAAAACGAAAAAATCTGTTTTCAGTTGATGTCTTTACTAATACTAAATGGTTTGTACTTCACAGAGTGTTGAAGGTGAGCACCATGAGAAGGCAGTAGAGCTGCTGAAGGCAGCCCAAGGAAAGGTGAAATTAGTTGTGCGATACACACCGAAAGTCCTCGAAGAAATGGAGTCGAGATTTGAAAAAATGAGATCGGCAAAACGAAGGCAGCAAAATTAACACCGTGTGCAATAACTTAAAGAGAAAATATATACTCCTTTTACGTTTTATAGTTTCTTTGTGACTCAGTTGATCCAATGCCTGTCATAAGACCCTGTCCTTTGCATAGAATCGTGGAGCAATGGAGGTTGGAGGGACTAGATGTAGTCCATGCCCCATTGCCCAGCTCAGAGGAGGGCCAGCTGGAGGAGGTTTCTCAGGAGTGTGACAAGCTGGCTTATTAGACATCTCTAAGGATGGAGACTCCAGAAGGTCTCTGGACAGTCTGTTGTAGTGTTTTCCTCTCCCTTACACTATGAAGATCCATTTCTATGTTTTAGTAGAGCTTCTGGTATTTCTACTTGCACCCACTTCCTCTTGTCCAGTCACTAGATTTACTGGGAGGAGTTAGGCTCTTCCTTTACTCCTCCTTTTCAGGCATTTACACAGGTTGGTAAGATCACCTGAGCCTTCTCTTCTCCAGGTGAGAGAGACAATCCCAGTTCTTCCAACTTCTCCTTGTCTGTAAGATACTCCAATCACTTAATCACCTTTGTGGCCCTTAGCTGGATTCACTCTTGTATGCCCATTTCTGTGTTGGCCTGGGGCTAAAACTGGACCCAGCACTGGAGTTGTGTCTCACGAGGACTGAGCAGAGTGGAAGAATCCCCTCCCTCAGCTTGCTGGCAGTGCTCTTTTCAGTGTAGAGCAGGAGACTGTTGGGCTGCTTTGCTGCAAGGGCATGTGGTGTGGCTCATGGCTTGCTGCTGTTCTCTACTTTGCAGCTGGTCAGTCCCCCAGTCTGTACTGGAGGATGAGGTTATTCCCCCCAGTGTAAGACTTTGCCCTTTCCTTTGCTGAACTTTGAGACTCTTGTTTGCCCGTTTCTCCAGCCTGCTGAGGTGCCTTTGAACGGTTTGCTGAGAGTGTGGTCTGTCCCATCCCCGGGTTGTTAGTAAAATCATGCAAGGGTGTGGCCCCAGTACGGCCCTGGGGTGCACTGTAGTGACTGGCATCCGGCAGGACATTTCCCCACTGGTCACAGCCATCCTCAGCAGTTCAGCCAGTTTCAGAATGTCTTCAGTCTCCTTGGGCTTCACAGTTTAGGAGGAATGTGTAGGTTTAGCATGGCCTAAAATGCCCTGGAAAAGCATGTATGGTGATATTTCTATTGATTTTTTTTCAATAAGTCTTGTGTCAGACTTTTAAGCAAGAAAGTGAATTTACAGATTTTTCAAAGGCATTTAATAAGACATAGTTGTACAATCAGCATCCTTTTTTTTCTGTTTTCTTTTGACATTACTTAGCATAGAATCTGCCAGGAGTTTTGCTAACTGATTTTTGGAAAAAAAAAATTCTTATATAGCAGTATTTTGGCACTTTTCTTAAGAATATGTTGTATGTCAACTACAAAACACAATCACAATCTACTGTGTAGCTGATAACAATACCAGATTTTGTAATGTGTTTGGTAAGTGCATTGTTTTTACACTTCTGCTAAATTATAATTCACTACTCTGGAAATTTTATTACCTCTCCTGTATATAATTTACAGTTGGTGTTCTTATGTAATGATGATGTAATAGCCAACATTTTGCAACAAATTTGCAACAATCATTCCTGCAATTTACATTATTTTGTACTAATTTTAAAGCAGTTATGGGGAAAAACATGATTGTTGTATGCAGTTCTGGATTGACTCTAGATGTATTTTTATATTGAGAAACAGAAGATATATAAATGCAGTGCAAAAGAAACCCAGATGTTTCCCTGACTTTCTGCTGCGTAAAAGAATTATTCATCTTAATTGTCATACCATTATTGTCTTTCTAGTATCTTTTATTGTAGTCTTATTTGCATATTGAATGTATTGGTTCTGGAATTGTAAGTACCTAAATTACTGATTCTTATTGTTATAAGACTAAAATGTTCTGAGTCTTATATGCCAGGTTACTGTGACATGTGAACTTGTCTGGGGCTTTATTATTGACTTGGGGAATTCTTGTTTATACTACAGAGGTACTACATCATGATAGCTAAATAAGGACATCTCCATCTGTAAACAATTACTGTCTTATCTCATGTGTTCTTGATGGTGGCATGGGTTTTGTGTACCATTTAAAAAATTTCTGGACAGAGATCCACCTTTTGGAATCTACCAGGTTTGATGCTGTACTTACATAGTTTAATGTTTGGGCTTGGTTTGGGTTTTTTTAAGCTTCACCTTTTGAAGAATTAACTTCATTGTCTACTGGGTATCAGTTTATTTGTATGGCAGCTATGAGTACATCCTAATTGACTGTTAGTAATTTGATTTTTAGAGGCTTGAACTGAAAAGTACAGTTCTTGCTATGTGGCTAATCCCTAGTCTTATTTCACATGGACCAATATGTGGAAGAAAGGAAAAGGTTAGTAATCTAAAAATGACAGCTTGAAGCTTGTGCTTTGTCAGTTGATCTATTTGGGGAAAAAAAAGTGGTTGCTATGGGCAAGTGAGAAATGTGATTGTTTTCTGCATGTTTGTAAGCATGGTAAGCCTGCAAAGAGAAGTTTGGGAGATACTGGTAATTTGAAAATGCAGTATAAATATTTATCAGTTTGATGACATGGAGCACTGAATTGCATGGTTGGTTTTATGTCATAGGCCTCTTCAAAAGGCCTCATGTTACTGATACAACCATGTTGTTGAATTGTATATTTTTATGGAACAACTAATGTTTAAAGTATTGAGACCAAAATCACTAGTTAGACCAGTTGTGGATGTGTTTTAATTTAATTGTTAATTGGTAGAGATATGTTATAGAGCCATATATAAATATATATATATATATAACAGAAAGGTATGGATACAAGATAGGAATGTTCATTTTACAAACTGTTTCCTTTGTATTACTGAGCAAGAAGTATGTTTTGTTACTCTAATGAAATATTTACTGCAGCTAGAGCTGCTAAATGCAGTAGCATTTTTATTCTGAATTGTAGCATTTGGTTATGGTTTTGCCGACTACTACTAAATGTGGAGAGGTATCTGGGTATATAAATAGTACACGTAGAATTTGATAAAATGTTTTTAAATTGCAGTAACAAAAAAAATCAATAACAGACAACTAATTAATAATCATCTTTGATACTATGAGAACCCTTTAATAATAAGGAAAGGGTCAGTTAAAATACTCCAAGAAACTTGATCTCTGTTACTACTGAGCAGTGCCTGTACTGTGTTAATATGCAGTCCCTACACACTACTCACACTTGGGTATGCAAATTAGGAAGAGGTATCATTCCTGCAAGTAATTTCTGCATCTGATGCTGTTGTGAAGGATCTTTGAGTTTTATCAACAGAAAAATAAAAATTCAGTTTCACACATGTGTTTGTGTGTTTTTCTTCCGACTTCCCATTTTGAGTGCAGGCTACAGACTGCTTTAATTGGCTGTTTATAGTCTCTAGGGCATAATGTAAACACTTGTGTGTATGGGCATCCAAAGAGAGAAACTTCAAATCTGTGATTAGTTCATCTCCTGATTGCTTGTGAATCTCCCCTTTTCTACCCAGTGTTTTGTGATTTGCTGGAGAAAAATAGTGCTATAAAGTACCTATAATAGTTTGAACTTTTTTTGCGTTTTTGAGAAGTTAGCTGCATGAACTCCAAGGTGCATATTATTCTGAGTCAGATATTATCTTTTAGTTGTTTGAATCAAGTATCTCAAGTAATAAGATACTGAATTTCTCCAAGTCCTTCAAAAGACAGCTTGTAAGGTTGTTAGCAAAATGTTTCTGGAGTTGTGAACTGAGATTAACACAGGAGAAAATGCTTCAGTTTTGAATGTAAAACAAGTTGGGGTTCTGTTGATTTTGTATTTTTTATTTATGTAGGCTGGACTGTGAATTGAAAATACATGGAGAAATACGTGAAATTTCGATGTAGATGATTGTCTTGGTTTAAAACACAGGTGTTTGTTAAGAAAGGCAGAAGCCTCTCTTGAAATGAACAGTGTAAACCCCCTCTGCCCAAATTATTATTATTTCGAAATTAAGAGGGCTCTCAGGCAAATCTATGGGAATAGGAAGGTGTCCCTGCCCATGGCAGGGGTTTGGAACTGGATGATCTTTAAGGTTCCTTCCAATCCAAGCCATTCTATGACCAGGCTGCCCATTGCTGCTCTGGGTTGGTGGGGTGTGCCCCAGAAACAGGGACTTGATGCTTTCTGCCTGATGCCTACTTTCATACAGTAAGACAGAAATGTTTTGTACTGTCTACTTACAGTGGAACGCCTCTAAAATTTGCAAAATATTAATTAAAGCCTGTTCTTTTATTACAAAAACTTTCCAGCTAGAATACAGACTGACATGAATATTGGACTAAACCCTGAATTTAATTTCTAGTAATTTTGTCCTAAGCTGCTTTTTAATTCTGCCTAATTTCAGCTTATGACTGGGTTAGAGTGGCAAGATAAAATTAATTTGTTATTATGCTATTACAGTGTCTCTCTTTTTCCAAGGAGAACACATAGTACTGGAGTTAATTAACTATTCTAGATAGCAGAAGACCTGACACATCTAGACTGAAAAACTCAAACAAAAAGAATAAAATAATAAAATAACAGCCCTCCACACACACTTTTGTGAGCTGTCCTCTCTTTTGGCTTTGCTCTATCCAATTTACAGAAAGTGTTGGAATAAACTGCCTGCAGTCATTCTCTTTTAGCTATGGTACAACATCTCATTTCTACTTGCAGAGGCATCTTTTGGAATAATTGAGCAAGGATATAATCACCAGGCCAAACTGCAAAATACATTGTGCTCTGGATCATCTAGGCAATGCATACACAGGAACGGTGGTAGAGACACTACCATTGGAAGCTAACCATTGCTTACATATAAGGAATTTTAAAATTTATTTTCTCCCAGATTTCTATTTAATATTTAACTTGTGTATTTTTTCCTTCACTGTCCATGTGCTGTTGCTAAACTATGGAGTTTAGTGGTCTTGCTCAATAGTTTTTCTTGTTTTACAGAGGCATAAAGTACACATGGGGAAACTTTTCTGGGCAAACTTTTGACCCTACCACAGTTATTTTTTTTTCCATTCACTTTTCTGAAATTTTAAATAATTTCTGTATTTCTGCTATACCAAGATTTGAATCTTTACCTTCATTTTCTTAACAAAGCTTTGAACTTGGCTGAGCCTTTCTTTTGTCACTTTTTTCCTGAAGTGACTTTCAGGAAAACTTTTACTCAACAGAGTAAAAGTTTCAGCCTTTTTTGTGGGAAGAAGTATACTTCCATTTTAAGGAGAACTTGCTTTGTCAGTGCAGATATTCCAGATTGTTCTTTTTCCACACACAGCAGCTCTATGTCATGTTCTCCAGCATAACTTTAATTTCCTTGTGTCGTGGTTTAACCCCAGCCAGCAACCAGCCAAACCCAGCACACCATGTAATTAGAATCCAAGTGTTAATTGAATTTCCCAGCAGTATGGGGCTAAATAACAGCAGCAACAGCTTTTGCACATGATGCTTCTTCACAGTAAGCTTTGGATGAATCCTTCAGGTCCATTTCTAGCCTATTGGAGCATAAAGCTTATTTTTGTTACTAGACAGAGATAAAGTTTAAATCTGTTCTAAGCGGTGTACATTTCTGTGTTTACATATGCATGCTGAACTGGGTCTGGGCAATCCTTAGGGAGGGGATCAACCCTCGGGGCACATCCTGTCACATTAGCATTTCTGATCTAGGATAATCTGGATGTGTCAAACCAGTGGTGATGGAAACTAGGGATGAAACACCTCACCTTGCAGGACTAACACACTGACTTACCCAATTTATAAATTAAAACCTCCATGCAAATCCAATTTTTTTCTGTAAAGTCTAATAAATTTGTGAAAAAAAATGAAGTTTGTATCATGACTATGATCTTTACACCCCGGTTCACCTACTCTCATGGCACACACTAGCATCAAGGAATTCTGATGCTCCAGTCTACCTTCACTTTGCATTTCTTTTTGTGTCCCTGCTTCAGATCTTAATCTGCATCAAACTCCCATTAAAGGCAAATGAATTCATGTCTATTTTTTTTAATGACTTGATAGTTTGACCCTCATCTTCTTCACCTGGTTAAAAGCACACCTCAGGATTTTTCTCTTACAGTTTGGGGTTTCTTTGGGGCTTTTTGTTTGGTTTTGTTTTGTTGTTTTTTTTTTTTTTTAATTAAATAAGCTAATTGCTGTGTTATATTTTGGGGGATGCTTCTTGGAATTTGTGATATTAAGGATTGCTTCAGACCAAATTTTTTAAACTATTGTAATTTCAGAATCCACATTGTAATTTTTAGTTAAATAGGTAATTTAGTAAAATTTTTCAGCTTAAAAAATCTTAGCATGTAGATCTTTGTTACATAAATAAGCCAGCTTCACAGAAGATGTTAGGGTTTTATTTTTAAAGGAAAATAAAAACAAAAAATGCCCACAAGCAGGTGTCTCCCTAAGAAAGTGAGAGAAATGGGAGTTGTTGGTGGAGAGGGGAGAGCAGTGATCCGTCACTACTAGCAAGGGAGAGGCAGAGGCTGTAAAACTAAGGAAAGTATTAATTTGCCAGGACAAGTTAACTGGAAGCAGCAAAGCAGTATTGATGACAAAAAGGGGAATTGGATTGTTCCTGGGACAGGAGTTTCAAATATGGAGACTTCAGAGAGCTGCACTAAGGAAAAGACATCTGTAGTGTTGCTGGTTAAAAGAAACAGAAAGACTGAAATCAGGGAAGGATTGAGAGGAAAAGCTAGGCTATTCCAGTGTCTCAAAGCATGCAGAAAAAACCAACAAAACCAAAACCACAGAGCTCTTCTATTCTGCTTTTACTAGGGTCCTTTTGTCCAGAGAACTTCTGGGCACATTACAGGGTACCACTGCTGCCATACAAAGTAATCTCCATGCTACTATTTGTCTTCCAAAACCCAAGCAGGCACTGAGGGCCATTTCTGCTCCCATTGTCTTTGGTTAGTGAAGTGAGACTTTGCAGAGTGAGTGTAACTGCTTTGTTATTTTTCTTTGCCAGCAGTAGAAGGTAAAGGTCATTTTTTTTCTTATGGGGATTGGTTTGGATGTGTTTTGTCAAAGTAAGTTGAGAGAACTCCTTTAAATTTTTTCCCCTTCTATTCTGGTTGCTGCTCTTCCACTGCTATCCCTGAGCACAGGCATGAAAAGTGACATGAATGCATGGTGTCTTTGACCCTGACATTTCTTAGAACAACATGGCTTTGACAGCAGCATTTCTCTGCCAAGATCAGCAGGGGAGGACAGAAGATAACCATGTGTCTGTACTTTTATGGCAAAGTTTTAGCATACACTGGTAGGTTCAACTTTGAGAACTTCATATTTCTCACAAGGTACAGGACAAGCACATAGCCTGTTATTAATGACCTTACTTTTTCACTGATAAGTGATGATGTTCATATAAAATCAGTGCATCAGGAACAGGATTCCTAAATGCAGGAAAATAACAACTTTTTGCAGCAAGATAAAATAATGTTAACACTTTTAGAAGGCGGTTAAATGTTGAAAAATGATGAGGAGAAATGTCCGAGATGGAGGTGGTGGTGGCTGGAGGATCTGTGTTCCTCACTGTGCACTCTACTTTCTTGGGCACAGATGATTTTAAATCTTCAGGTCTCCACTATTTACACACCTGATTTTTAATTTTCACCAAGTGACCATTTTTTAAGCAAAGACTTTTGCTTTTCCCCCCCCCACTTCAGTCATCTCAAGAATTAGCATTGACCTCAGCCCTGCATGGGGTGTCCTCTGGGATGCCAGCATTGTTACAGGCAGTCCTTGGAAGGTGAAGTGTCAGGTATGAGCTCCTCAACTCTCAGCACATGATCAGAGCACCAGAGCCAGGCCAGGGCTGCTGTGAACACGGTCTCTTCACTGTGTGTCTGCTGCAAGCAGGCCTGCCTCATCCCTGACCTGTTAGCCTTACCACGTATTTGCAGGTATTTAGAATTTTTCATATGCAATGGCAGGAACCTGAAGTAACTGCGTAATGGTTTGAAAGCAAAACCAGTGAGATACTTCAATCAGAAGTACAATTTAATATGAAAAAAAAAAAGAGAGAAAAGTAAAATGCATGCAATAGTACAAAAGAAAAGCCACTGACAGAGTCAGAATACAACCTGGCACCCCGCTGGTTAGGGTGGTGGGAGCAGCCCAGATGAAGTGCTCTTGTTGAAGCAGTGATCCTGTAGAAAGGTCTGGTAGCTCTTGTCCTCTGGAATCCAGTGGGTAAGGGCTGCTCTGGTGTTCCAAATCTCAGTTTTTATCCGGGTGGGAAAGGCTTGGCTCCTCCCCTGGGTGGAGCACCTCACAATGGGATGATGTAATTTTATCAGCCATGCCCTGGGACTCAATGGCCATGAACAGGAGAGATCTCCTGGAGGGAGGATGGGCTGTGGGAAAGATAAAGAACACTGCCTCACCTGGTTTTTAAAACATGTCCCAATAACAGGGGATATCTCCCACAGAGATATGAATCACTGCTCCACCTGGTTTCAGCAGATGGTGATAGAATACGCACTTTTGGGCATATCTTGACATTGTAACCTAGGACAAACTGCCACCAAGCCATGTGACATCCTTGCACAGTTGCTTTTTCTTTGGATTAAGGGCTCAGTTGCCCTGCTCCTGGCTTTAGGGAGGCTTGGCAGAGCTCTGTGTACCCACGGTGGCATGGTTCATCCCATTTCCCTGCTGCAGCAGAGGCAGGCTCACAGCCACTGACCACTTTCCGTGCTTCTCCATCGTTTATCTACAGAATGGACAGAAGGGTGCCTGCCTACGTATGTAGGTCTGTAGTGGGCCGTGTGGATGGATGTTTGTGGGGTTTAGGCTGGGCTGCACAGACACCTGCCTGGGTGTGACTCAAGCTGTGCAGCTGGGCAGGCAACTCCCCAGGCAAGCTCAGAGCACCCAAATGAAACATGCAAAACAGTGGTGTGGGTGTGCACCAGGACAGGATCCGGTGACTTTGCTGCGCTTTCTTCAGCCAGCTCTGCTGGCTCAGAGCCTCCTATGGGGTCTGGATCAGAGTGGGCCGGCAGCGAGAGGTCTCACCTGGCTACCCAAGTACTGCTGACATCCCCAATGAGATGAGGTGACTGCACGGAGCGTGATGAGTGAGCTAAGCTAATGCAGCAGGCTTATTCCTGGTGGAGGCTGCAGCTTAGAAGCATCCAAAAGAAAGCATTAAAAAAAAAAATCAGGTGATGGAGGGCACTAACAACAAGGATAGATAGGTTTTCACTTTCGTTTAGTATTCTTCTTAAGGCAGTTAGGAGAAAAGGACCCAGACTGGCACAGGTTTGGCTGCAATGTGTACGTTGTATAAGAGCCAGGTACCACGGCAGTGTTTTGTGTGGGAAGGAAACAGCTTCTTTCAAAGCAAACCGGTTTTGAGAAGAGCTTGTGCTGCAGTCCCCGCCGCTTTGGGAACAGGAGTGTGAAATGCCTTTGTGTCCCTGAGGCACAAGGACGGCACGGCATCCCGCGCTCATTCCCAGGGACGGATGTGCCGTGCCAGCTGGAATCCCCCAGCGCCGGACCCCGAGCGCTGCACTGTTGGGGCCTTGCTGGGCCCGGCGCCCGCCGGCTGCGAGGGGCTGCGGGCCCGGCCGCTCGCACGCTCCTGCCGCGGCAATGCTGTACCTGGAAATGGTGTCCTGAGGTCAGCACACGGCGCTGCCCCCGGTGCCGCGGCTGCTCGGACGTTCGGCCCCGCTCCCGTGCGCACCACGCGTGGGCCC
>WBND01000749.1:269177-344410 GCA_013398595.1 Tychaedon coryphoeus | reverse complement strand
CAGGTGAGCGCGGCACGGCCCGCGGCGGCGCCGCCCCGGGGGCTGCGCTGGGCGGGCGCCAGCCCGGAGCCATCGGCCTTGGCTGTTGAAGGGCTGCGGGGAGGCTGCTCGGATCCCGCGGCAGCCGGAGGGGAGGCCCGGGGTTCGCGGGGCCCCGGCCGGTGCCGCCCGCCCGCCCGCGGGGGGAGCTGCTGCCCTCGCGTGTGTGCGCCTCGGCTGCAGCCCGAGCCCCGGGTCGCCTTTCTCCTAGTTCTGCTCTGGAAACCCATTGCTAGCCTAGCCGGTTTGCTCACAAAGGCGTTTTCAGTAAGTCTGGTTAAATACGGCGCCTCCGCTTTTGCAAATGCTTCCCTATGGTGAAGTGCAGGGGAACCTTGAAATAAACCAGCGTATCCAAACATCGAAGTTCGTCGAGGTTTGCTCGGGAATGAAGATAAACATAAACGCTTGAAACATTTTATCCCATATTGTGTTATAATGTAGTGAAGCAGGCAGAAACTTGTAGGTCTTGTGTGGAGTTTTGGTAACTTTAATAATAAAATTTTAATTGAGGAATGAGCGCTGTTCTGTAGAGACATGACCGAGGAGGGATTTGCAGCTTTCAATACGTTAGCTTTGCTAATCCAGAAACCTGTTAAGTTTCACAATAAAACCTGTCAGTCTTGCCCCACTTCTCAGCGCAGATTTCACAGGGTGGAGCAAGGTCTAGTGTGGGCCAGTGGTCAAGTCTGGTATTACTGAAGCTTTGCCGTGTTTACAACATATAATACAGCACACTACAGCAAGCGATGGTGCATAGTTTCAGGTCGGTACTGAATTGCTGTTTTGTCAGAATACAACAGTGGTGTATGCCTTCAAAAATTGCACTTTTTTTTCTTTTTGTTTGCCTACACTTAATATGCAAAGTGTATTCTTAATTACTGGATGTTTGGTTTATTGAGGAGGTTTCCAATTTCTCCTGCATATTTGGATTGGTTCTTTTAGTTGCTCAGGCTGTGTGGAGAAAGATTACTGGGCCTTTTTTCTTATGTAATATTTGATGAATGGTAGAAGTTGCAGGTCTCAGTTCTTACCTGTGCTTAAATATTTTGTTCCTATTTTTGTGCTCATAAGGTTTAAGTGGGACTTCACTTTGTGGTGGTTTTCCTATGGCAGAAATGGTGGTTTCTGAGTGTTTGGGTTAGAGAGTTAGATGCTGCCATCATGAACTCTTGGACTTACTCTTAAACAGTCTTGTCTTTCCTCCAGAGATATAACAGTGAAGTTACCCACATTAATAAAGTGCTTGAAGTCTCTCTGGTAAAAGCTGTGTTTAAGCATAAGATTTTATGGCTTCTGGGTTGTCTGGCTGTCTTATAAAATGGACTGGTACATCTCATAGTGTCTGCAACATGACATAAGTTGTCTAATGGGCACAAGTTGCCATAGCCAACACCCATTAGAGATAAGGCTACCAAAGAGTTTCAGTTTGTAAGTTTCTCCTTGCTGTGCAGGTAAATTTCACACAGCAGGTAAATTTCACACAGCCAATGTGACACTTACAGCAAAAGTGAGGAGACCTGAGCATGCTTCAGTGTATTTTGGAATGAGTTTTTGTAGGTTTTGGTTTTATGCTCTTTAAACTTGAGAAGAAACTTTCTTGAGCTCGAGAAGAATCCATCTGATTCTTCTGTGGCAGTGGAGGAGACTCCTGATCCCCGTTTGTGTATAGTTCCTGCTTCCTTATTTACAGAAGGAAAAGAAATTGATGACTTCTTGGTACTTCTGGGCTTAACTAGTATCTCATGTAGGGAGGCCACTAGTAGTTTATGGTATGTAGAAGGCCATTTTGGAGGCAATAAAAAATTCACTTCTGACCTGCTGGAGCTGCACAACGTACAGTTTTGCCAGAGATGCTGAGCTGGTTAGCGTGGAAGAAGACACGGAAATAAAATCACACCCCTACATGACATGTTTGTCTCATGGCAAAGCACCTTAGCTGTGTGAAGAGAAGAAAGCTTTCCTGTGCTGTATGGTGTCAGGAAAGCCCCTTAGCATTGCTGCAGGGCTGGTTTTTGATTATAGCCATGGCAGCAGAGAGCCAGTAGCATAGAGATGGCTGAAAGTGTTATGGGTGATGTTCTGTGATACTAAAGCAAAGGTATGCCTAGATTTTTGATTTGGCCATGAAACAGCAACAGAAGAAAAGTTGCTCACTATTAATGTTGGCAGTGAATGAGTTCCAAGGCCATTGAGAATTATGAAAGGAACCTGGTATTTAATTTTCACTAGTTCTGTTTTCCTGAAGTCTTAATTTCTTTGTGTTGAGTCTAATCATTTAGCCTGGCTTCCCAAATGCTGCCACTAATGGTCAGGCAGGGGTTTCTGAAGAGCCTTAAAGGCATATCCTTACAGAATACCCTTCACATTCCTTATTTCTGTTTATTCAGCTCTTGGCTGATCCCCTGCTCGTTTCTTGCTTATTGTGGTTGTTTGAAAACAGTGAGAGAGGGGCTGGTGTGATAGTGAGGGTTATGTGATTACCAGAGTAATCATATAGATGGAGTAACTGGTCACTGCTTTTGAGTCACTGGTGAACTTTGAGAGGTGATACTTGAATAAAGCTGTCCTAACTGCAGACATCTCAGTGAAGAGATTGTTGGGAGATGCACAAGTGCTCAGAAAAGACAGGTGAATGATTGGATTGGAACTTTCTGAGGGGATGGGATGGATGGGGAGGAGCTCAGAGGGAGCTGGGCTGACATGACCAAGGATAATTGCTTGATACTTTTAGTGTAGGCAACTGTTTGTTCTGTATAATTTAGGTAGGTGTTTATGTAACTCTTAATTACCATCTGCCAGGTTTTCTGTTTATGAAGGTTAAGTTTGCTTGGTTGCAAAATAACTGTCGTCTGTGCAAGTAGTGCATGTGCTAAAATATAAAAATGATTTTTGTTTGGTTTTTTTTTTAATGCTGTATGCTTCTGATTTTTGCTGTGATATTTCATGTGCCATATTCTAGGAAACTTCATGCTAGTGGGTGGAAATTGTGGTAAGGATACATGTGCTTGTGCTTCTCATGGATGTGGATGTCAGTTTGAGAACTCAGATTCCAGTTTGGAAGGTTTAATACCTGTGTGAGTCTCGTGCAGGAGATTAAAAGCAAATAATTCTAATAATTACTTATGGAGAGATCTTCTGTGGGCCTAGTTGACTTAGGTCTTGCCTGACAACCATGAGGAATATAGTCCCTTCTCATTGCCTGCTGTTATATTTTAGGCACTTGAAAAAAAGAAGAGATAGTTTTCATTCTAGTCCTTTTGTGTGTATTTTCAGGGTGGGGTCCCTTGCTTTAATTTTACTTTCTCTGAGTTGTGAAAAGTGAGGGAGGGGGCTGGGAGCTGTCTGCCCTAGACTAGGGCATAGACCTTGAGGATGAAATTGTCATCTTGATCTTTTGGGTTTTATTGCTCATTTAACCTGATAGTGCTGTATTTCTGTGTGCTGTTATGTACTAGCTTTGTGAGGCCGAGATATGGCAGCTGAGATCCTTTTTTCACTTGTTTTTTACTACAGGTTGCTTCAGCAATCACAGGGAGTTGGCAGTCTGTATTTTGGTATACATGCTATCTAGAAGTACCTACCTGCACTCACGATTGAGTGAGGTACCTTGCTCTGTTTATGTGTAAATGGCAAAATTATGTGGTTCTGTTTGGACTGAGTAAAGCTTGCCCATTTTTTTCTTTTGGTCTTTGTATTTATCACTGTTAATTTTTTGTAGAATGGTGATAAAATGTAGTAGGGAAGTGTGAGATGTCTTCTTCTGGTATGCCTGGTACAAAGATAGAGATATTTAGTGTGCTACTATGGTCAGATATCTAAGTGTAGTAAGGACCTGGCTGAGTTTTATTAATGATGTCTGGTAGAGTTGTTATGGTGAAAAGTGAAGATGTCCAGATGTGACCTTGAGTCTGGAAAATGTAGCATAATTGCTATCTCTCCTGAGATAGAAAAGCCTTATCTAGTTAGAGGTTTGAAGGTTTTACAGATAAACTATTTAGTTTTTCACTTGCCTGTGCTGCATACTGGTGATGTCATGGCAAGTAGTAATTCCATACTTCTTTTAGAAAGACAGTCATGTCATTTCAATTTGAATATTCCTATAAGTCAGCAGAAATGCTGTTATATTTGTACAGGCCCATGAAATCCCACAGCCAGGAGGAGTATTTCAATGTGCTGAGCATTCAGTGATTCCAGCAACAGTCTTTCCAGCATATATCACCCAAGGGTTGTGGTCTTTACCTTCATTTTAAGCTGGTCTGTTTTTCTGTCAGTCTTGTAAAAAAGTAGATGCTTTTATTTAGTGTACATAAAGTGCAGCTGTTGGTGTTTCAGAGTTGGTATCAAATTTTGTGTTTTCCTCTTTACCTTTCATCCCTCCCCCCAAAATCCCCAGTCTTCTGCCATAGCATGTAATTCTCAGGTATTTGGCATTTATTTTGTACACTGAGCTCATTTGTATCAGCAATATATGCTGTTTGATGCTTACTAGCAGAGGCTTGTAAGTGTGATTTTTTGGGGAATAAATACTAAGATAAGTCTGCAGCATGGAATAAATTTGGACTTTAGTGTAAGCAAGTTTATGCTAGTAAATAATTACCTTTTCAGTTCTTGAGAGGAATTTGCTAGTAACTGTCTACTTGAGAGGGAAAATATGGAAGCTGTAATATAAGGACTGAAAACCAAAACAAAACTAAAAAAAACACTCCTCTGTGAGGATCTTTGTTTTGAATTCTACATCTAAGCCGGCAATTTTTGCAGAACACAAGCTCTTATTTACCCAGAGAAAATTACTGGCCTAGATTTCGGAAGGGCTGAGCACCCCTATCGCATTTTAGAGAGCATGGTAGCTGCAGGGCTCTGGGAGTATGTGTGAATGTCAGAGATACTCCTCAGCCTCTCTCGGGTGTCTCCTAAAAGCTTGTTCATAAAGACGAGCCTTTTGTTGGGAATGGGTAGGAGCTGATGCTCTGTTTATGTTCCAGGGGATTTGCCAACAGCCCGGGTTTGCCTGCTCCTTGTTTCACAAAAAAGCAAGGGAGTGAAATGGACAGGACTGGTTTGTTTCAGCAAGGCTGCATGAAACTTCATGGCCAGCAGTTACTCTGTTAAGGGGTGAATGTGTTTCTGGCAGCAGCTCTGTGCTGCCAGACTGTTGTTTTGGGTCTCTTTATGGAAGGAGCAGAAAGTCAAAAATAGCTTGAGGAAGAATTAGAGAGATTTGTATGATCTTAGAAATACGAGACAAAGGTAGGAGAAGGTACATAAGAGCAGAAGCAGCCATTCCCCATTTGAAGAAACTTGTAAATTGAAGCAACAGAATTTTAAATGTTGCATTTAAACGTACCTTTGCTTACAGAGATTTCAATAGCATGTCATGGATTAGAGGTCCCTGGCCATCCTCTTCCCCTGGTTGATTAACCAGCTGCTTCCACAGTGACCTAGGATTTTGCTACAGAAAAATACTCTTCTGTAGTTTTTCATATCTACCTTTCAGGTACTGTTGCAGTTTCTGATAAGATGTTCTCAAACTTTGGCCTGAAAGGAGATTTTTGGTCATGTGGTGTTGGTTCTCAGCACACTCACACCACTAGCCTGCCCTGCAGGGCTCTGGAGAGAGCTACTGGTGTTTCCTGTGCTGATAGGTGGGCAGCTGGGTTCATTGATGCAGACTTGCATGCAGTGATGGTTGTCACAGGAGCTCACACAGAGAGGAATATCTTGGTGTTACTATATAAATACTATTCTCACTATAAATACGTCTGAGAGCTTTTCTTTCAGAGTCAGGCCCAGATTTATTTTGTTCCAGATAAAGCTGGTATGTCCAAATTTGAAACATGCAACAGTAGGTATAAGGGTACCTGGAAAGTATAATTAAATAATGAAAAAGCAGTTGACCTTCTTGCCTTTTTTTTTTTCTAACTTCATGTTCCTGTCAGTGAGTTTCACTGGAGTTGAACATTTCCAGTATTTTTAAATCGTATGTCATTTGTTTTAAAATACATACTTAGCAGAAGCCATTTTACTTTACTCTTGAATTTTTTAACTGTTACAGGATTGTGACAAGGTCAGCACTTTCCACTTCCCAGAAACATACTCCTGTTGCTGAAAGAGTAAGGGAAATCTGTATTTCAGCTTCACCACGAATTTGAAGGCACAATGATATTACACGTCTCTTAAAAAACCACAGAGAGGACTGCAGTGATCTCAAAAATAACAGTTTAAAGTTGGTGTCTGAAAAGTGCTGTTGAATTTGAATGGATAATAGCCAACTGATGGCACTCTGCACAATTGCAGCCAATATGATAACATGTTTTAAAAAATACAGATAGCTGTTTTTGAACAGGTGATGATATATATTCCCCGGTGGACTGTAGTCTGACATCTGTGAGGGGTATGTTTGATTTTGGGAAATAAGAATATCACTTCAGGAATTTTTATCAGCCTAATTTTTTTCCTGTGGGTTTTTTTTATATTTGCCAAGTTAAAAGGATGTCATATTTTTCTTTGGTGGCCGGTTTAGTCATACAGTATATTTTGGAGTTGGGAAAACTTTGCCCAAGTTTTGAACTTTTTTTTTTAAACCTACTAAAAGGTATACTATTAAATAGATTTTGTTTGATTTGATGTCTTCTCAAAGGAAGAATGGTCTCCATAGCATGGCAGAAATAAACATTAATTCTGTAGGGTTCCTTTGTGTGTTTTTTGCATGTATCTGATAAGTGCAATTCATTAAGGATACATATGAAGTAATGAATGTGTGGAAGATAAGAATGATATCTTCTTCACAATTGAAAAAAGTTTCTCATGTTTCTCAAGTCATAGCTGTTTTAAATTTATTCAGATGTTTGTTGGTATAATGTCAGGTAACTCTAAAACATTTAAGATTTGTTGCTGAAATTTGATTGTTTAGTGTGCATCACTATTGAAGTTTTTTGTTCAGATGTTCAAATCTAATATTGATAAATACATGTAATTTAAAATCTTTGTTTATAACTTGGTCATCTTTAGGTAATTGAGACAGTGGTTAGTGACTTTGGAGGACTTAGTCTCAAGATTTTGCAGAGTAAAGATACACATGAAATAATTTCTGAGTCTGATTTTTTTTGTTGTTTTGTTTTTGGTCTAAAATCAAAATTAAAATATGAATGTTAAAATTTTCCTTAGGACTAGGAAATACGTTGCAAAAACTAGGAATGCCATCGCTTTTTTTCAAATGCAGTAACTGATTCCTGCATGCTTTGCATTAAAAAAGGAGGAGCCTCAAATCATTATGGTCTGGAAGATGGGATTGAAGTCACACAGAAGGTTCTGTCTATGGGGCAGATTCTAAGAGAGCAAGTGCTAATTATTTACTGTGGAAAAAACCCACCAAAATGAAGAAAAATCCAAAGTCAGGTGAAGTTGTTGAGAGGACTGTGGAGTCAGGTCCTTGGAGAGTAAACAGCCATCTTTGCAGCTCTCATTTGAGCATTTTCTTACTGAAATATGTAGGGTTTGGTTTTTTTCTTTTAGAGTGACGTGCCTCCTCCTTTTCTCTCTCCAACCAATTGTGGTGAAATGCTAGGTCTTGCAAGGTCTTTTTTCACCCTAAAACTTTTAAGCAAATATGTCTGGACTTTCAAACGGTTACATGATTAGTAGTGAATCATAAATGAATGTGCAATTTCAGAGGTACGCAGGGAAGGCCTAAACCTGTTTAATTCAGCTTAATAATGCTGCAGATGTAGTTGTGTATTTTATAAGGCTGCTCTCCGAAAACGTGTTTTAATTTGGGAGTTTTGCCGTTACCCTTGTGACATCTGCACGCAGATGAATAGCCTGACCCGGCGCCCCGGTGGGGAGAGCGGCGTGGCTGTGCTGACAAAGGGAACATACGGGCTGTTTCACTGCCGCCCGTGAGGGCAGGGGGCTGCGGCTCAGCCTTCACCTGAGGTCCCTGGGAGCAATCAGGTGCTTGTGCTGAAGCTGTTGTGCTTGGCCCGGCGCTGTTTGGTGGTGGCACAAGAGCCCCAGATGTGGAACAGTGCTGTTTTGGCATTGCGGGAATGCAGTGTGTTGCAGAAGTATTGCAGGGCCATGCGGTGCAGTTCACTTGGTTGTGTTTCATTCTTTTCTATGTGATGCTATGCAGTGTTTTTCTCAGTCCTTTGGGCACTGTGGTGGTTGGTATTTGGTGCTCAGCAGATGCAAAAGGTGTGAGTACAGGTGTGGATCCCGCTGGATGTACCTGGGGGTTGGTTTCTCCTGTGTCCTTTCTTCCCCTTTCACAGACAAAATGGCACCTGCTGTTCCTATCCAAAACAGGGCATGGCAGTGTGTTAGCTTGTAAAGCAGGAAAAACAAATCCTCACACTCAGGGAAAGCAGGACAGTTAGCTCCCTTTGCTGGAGGAGGAGATGGTGCAAGTCAGGGAAGGATTTTTGGGCAAGCTTGCTGCTCCTTGGCTGGCAGGAGGAGTCGGTGGTGGTGTAAAGCATCAGTCCTTTCTTGGTTACTAGAATTTGATGTGCAGGATGAACTGACTGTCCTTTTTGAAACTTTGTCTCATGTTACTTTAAAAATAACTCTTACTTCAGAAGTTTCTTTACTGTTTTCTAAATGCTGATCCAGGTTAGTAGCAGATGTAATTTCTTCATCTGGATAAGTGAAGAGATTAAAACCTGTGACTTCGGAGTGCAGGCCTCTGGTGCAGTGAGTGGGTCATTCTGTCTGGAAACATGCATGGTGTCTTTCATGTGGCAGAATTGGAGGATCTGACCTTCACTGCACTTGTGCATGTAGAAGCTGTGAAGAGGTTGTCATTTTTTCAGGTGCTATGCTTGGAAGCCCTAGAAATATATTGGTTTTCTTAACTAGGGGACACCTTTCTGAGACTGGGGACATGCCTTTAGTAGTGCTCTGAGCAGTTCTGTGAGCTGCTCCTGCAAATTAGGAGTCCTTTAACCTACTGGAAGGAGCCCTGCACTGTTTGGAGGATAGTAGCCAGGCTTACATGTTCTTTAAGGGAAATTTGCAAAGCCATTGTCAGCAGCAACCTACATGTTTCTTGTTCATTTCCTTTATTTACAGTTTCACTCAAGTACCTGTTCTCTTCAGACATGAAGAGCTCACCATGCTGGGTGTCCTCTTGGGGTCTTGGTGGCCTCCCTGGAATTAGCTGGGGAGAGAAAAGGAAATAGTCTTTACGAAGAGTCCTACTCTGAGAATATAGTTACTGATGATTTGGGCCTGCACAGGCTTCTGCCTTTTGGTAGTGTTTTGCTGCTGTTGGTTTTAACATTTGTGTTAAAAAAAAAAAACAAAACAATGGAAGTGGATAGGCTAATATTGACCAAACTGTTAATATTTTACAGAACCTAGTGTGAGTCTTGCTGGGTGTAGAAAATCCATGTCTTTTGCAAGGGCAAATCTGCTGTCACTGTGTTACTATTGCTAAATGTTTACTGGAGTCATTATATCTTTTCAATATCAGCTCTGTCAATTATTTAGCATTTACTTGCTCTTGCTTGACATTTTTTTCAAAAATTTCAGCTAGCTTGTTTACATGTTGTTTTTCTTTAACTTGCTTACTGCAAAGGCAGGTCTCTAGTTTTCAGACCAGGAACGTACAGTATCTTGATGCACAAGAGGATTAAGCAGGGATTTAATTTGTTTTCAGGATAATAAGTGGCAGTTGTTTACTTCTTCAGCAGAACACTTCGTGGTATTGCAGCAAGACCGGTTTTTCCTCCTTAAAACTCTTCAACTCTTCTGAGCAACTACACCAGTAAAGCAAGTCTGTGTATTCAAAAAAAACATGAAAACAATATATCTGAAATCCTGCTTAAGAATAGGACTGCTTGCACGGTGATTGTATCTTCACTTGCACAAAATATTTTTTTTCCCCTTGTAGCATGATTGGGAGAAATTCTGTAGCAAACATCAGATAAAAGCTCAAATACCCTTGGTGTTTGTCTCACCAGCTGTATTCCTGATGTCCTTCAGGCAAAGTGCATCGCCTGGTCTGGGTTCATTCAGTGCCATCAAGAGCAGAGAATAGCGGAATAATAATGTAAACATTAAAAAAAATTGTCGCTCGTGCCATTTTTCATTGAACTTGCCTCAGTGAATTTGGTGCCCAGTCAGATTAATTTTCTTATAAAAAGGTCAAGATTGATATTGTTGGCCACTTTACTGTGCAAATTGACTTTCCCACCGCTTTGTCCTTTGGCATCTTCAATGGGAATAGGCAGCTTCTGTTTCATCTCTGGCCTCCAAATGCCCATCGCTTTAGAGGTACTGGAGAAAAGGAGGATTCTACAGTGTTCATGATATCTGTACATATTTTAGAAAAATCCCCTTCTTTCAAAAGATGATAGGTTAGTTGCATTGTGCTGTTAGTGAGAAAAAGAACAAGAATTATGTTGTGCCTGCTGTCATCCCATGTGCTAAGTAAGTTTTAATTGTTGGTGCCTTCCTTGAACTGTCAAATTGAAAAGTAGTTTCTTAAGAGGAGTTAGAACTCTGTGTGAATCAACAGGCAAAGTGTAGAGGTAGTTTGCATATGACCATTTTCAGTCTTACAAGTCTTTTGCATCTCTAATTTAAAGGAAGAAAAACTGTTGGGTAGTAGCACCTGCCTTGGGATTTGAGCCCTGCTCATGTTTGTGTTGAAGTAGAAGCTTTATGTATGATATGGGTTAATTCTTTTTAGCTCTATTGTACATCAGTGGGAATCTGCAGGAATGTATAGATATCTGGCTTAGCAACTTAATCTGAGGGCTTTGCTAAAAGAGTTGAGTGATTTACTAAGTTTTAAAGTTTGGTAGAGGAGACAGGTTCTTGCAGCAGAGCAGTGCTAGCAGATGATTCTTTTGAGGCAGCAAATGTCTTAACTATTCATATCTGCAAAACTATTGGGAAAGCCTTAAGATCTGTCAGTGTTAGTGATGTTGCTTAATTCCTTTGGGACCTCAAACATATAGCCTTAAATGGGATTACTTCTTAACCTGTCACTGTGAAATAGTCCGTGTTTGATTTAGGTCTCCCTGAAGTGCATAGGATATTAGAAGTATAGGATATTGCTGCATATTTGCTTTGTATTTTACAAGAAGTTAACACATAGTATAATGTCAGAGGCTATATGCAGATCAGCCAGTGAGCCTCAGCAAATAGCCCCTGCGTGTGCAGTTAAACACAAGCAGCCCTGTGGTGCTGCCCTCCTGTCAGCAGCAGCAGTGCACTGCTGGTGTTGGGACAGCTCTTCTCTCCAGGTGTGCAGCTTGGGAGGGGGAGACTCAGGCCCAGCTTTTCTTCACCCGCCTTGCAGTGCAGAGAGCTTTCGTTCAGCTTTCACACACTAGCCCAAGGCTTCTGGGGAAGGACTAGGCTGGAAACTCACCACTTTACTGCCATATGTTGCATGCATTTAGACAAGGTGGTGAATGAAGCACAAGAGGCATCTCAAACACTGAAAATCTTGGTCATATTTTAAGCTTTTTTAGCTGTTACAAAGGTAACATCTGTGGAGAGATTAATGAGCAATAAGTAAACTGTGTTGAATCCAGGGTTGCAGAATGCAGTTTAACTGCTTTAGGTTTCAGCACACTCATTTAATTACTGGGTTACTGAAGGTTTTCTCTGCTGTGGGGAGTGTGTGTGTGTGTGTAAGGGAAAATGGGAACGTTTATACAAAGAACTGTGAATGAAGTTTGGGGATATTGCCTTCATGTTACCTCACAATCCCACTTTATATTATCCCTGCCTTAATTTCTTTCAGGAAGATTGTGGATAGGTCTTGCTATCAACTTAATTTATTATTTCAGTGTCCACTTCCCCATGTGATTTAACACACACAAATTTAGTTATTCTTTTCTGGCCTTGGGAGAGATTTCCTTCCAATAATTACCTTTACTGCCCTTTGCACTTCTGCACATTAGTTTGTTTGGAGAAACATAGTTGCTTGGTAAGCCGCTCCAAACAAGGCAGTGCCTGGAGCCGTCTTGGAAACATAAATTATACCTTTTAAATATCATGTTAAGCTTCAGTTTGCAGAAAGTAGACTACCAGATGTACTGAATAAGCAAGCTCTAAACATTTCTCCCTTAACTTAAGGCCTCATGAGTTCAGCAGGAAAACACCAGTTCTCACTGCCCTTCAGTGTTCTATTGGGACAATACAGGTACAAAGGAAAAGGCATTTAAGTTACCTAATAACATCCATTAATTCAACCATTTCTTTCTACTGGCAGCTGTTTAGTCATACAGTATTAAAATGTATTTATAAGATGAATGTGATGCAATGCTGCCAGACAGATTGCTCCTATGGTAGCAAAGAAATCCATATTTAGTCTTGTGGAAATTTTACAGGATTGTATCCTTCTGTTTGCCTTCCATGATGACCTACTTAATACATAATATGGATGAAAGAAAAGAAAATACAAATAGTAAAGACCAGCAGGGATAAAGTGCATACGTTCTTTGTGAAAACAGTTTTTATTTGAATTCAGTGGTAGTTAGAAGAGCAAATTTCTTGAACTGCATGGACAGAATTAGTTCTAAAAGCTGTTTTATTTGCAACATTTATTAATCTATATGCTGTAAAAAATATAGTCTGATATGTCCAGGATGGGTTGCTTCACTCTACTATGTTGCTATAAATTGTCCTTATATCTAACTATTTTGTGGTAAATATAATGAAAAGTAGAAAAAGGTTCCATTTGTCCTGAAACTTTGAATATTTGGTATTCTTATTAAGATGGAATAATTATTTAACTCTACTGTTAATGACAGTAAGTATTTGTAAAGTTGACTGTTATTGTGTATGTGGAAAAAATAAACTGTTTTAACTTGAGAAAGCTGTGCATGTTTTAAAATAAAATTTTCTTCTTCATTAAACCCTGGTGTTTGTTCACAAACAGAGAAAAAGTGATCATGTTTTGCGTGTTTCCTCACCTTTTCCCCTAAGGTAGTCTCTTATGCCTCTATTCTGATCACCAGTCCCTCAACTAAAATGTGAAATAAATCAGTGCATCTGCTGTACGTTTTTCAGATTGGGTAGTGAATATAAAATATTTTGTTATTTATGGTGGAGTCTGGCATTGTAATTGCAGAGCATTCTTTCATTTGTTGCCTTAAAAATAGCTTGCCAGTTTCAATAGTAACCTTTTTATGCTGTAAACTTTCAGGCCATTAATTTTTTTTTTAATGCTATCTTTGTAGTTTTGCTGGTGATAAATTGCAAAAATGGGTGTGTTAATGGAAATAAATTATTAAATTGGTAATGAGGAAACAGGCTGTCAATAGCTTGAAGGTGTCTGTGCTAGGAGCAGGTTTCAAGCTGCATGGCAAGTTTTACTGGCCTTGGTTTACTGATCCAGTAAAATTCATAGTCTTTCAAGGTAGAAGGAACCAGACTTCTTCAAAACAAGCGAGAACAAGACAAACCAGACCGTATTATTAATGGAGCTTGGGAAGGATACATTTTGTCCACCTTGTAAACATTATAGTTGTCTTAATTGTAATTTACATTGGTCAGTGGCCTTTAGGTAAGATCTAGAGTGTATTTCCTTGCCTGTAGAATAGCTATGATGATGTAAAAATATGCCCATGTTTGTCATGTGGAGATAACCCAGCAGACAAGTGTTCATAAGCCAAGTTTTTTTGTTGGAGTTCATCTGTAAAATGCAGATTGCTGGGAAGATGCATGTGCTATTTCTGCCTATAAGCAAGCTAGAAATACATGCAGATTGCTTGAGTGCCTTCTCTGGGTTGCTTGCTTGTAGATCACACATGGATGTGTTTGTATAAAAATTATTTCTGTGTACATGATCAAAGCTGTCAAGCATTAATCTCTGTTGCAGAGTGTGGACCAGTTAATGTGGTAGGTCTTCATTTTTCATGTGGAATACTTGAAATGTTCTGTTAGCATTAAATGAGCTGGTTTTTCTTGGCAGTTTAGTGATTAAAATCTGATCACTTTTAAATAGCTGTAGTCATTTAAATACTGAGAACAAAGTTAAACTGAAGAGAGCCTTTTCAAGAAAATCACTAGTAATAAGTGCTTCTTTGACCTCTTTTTTTTATAGTTGCAAATGATGGCTATCAGTGCTTTTTGGTAGAGGGTTTCTATGAAACATTTCATATGTTTGTATACATTTTACTTAAAAATTAGAAAAGATGCTAAGCTTTTATTGGCTCATATTGTTGGGTCAGCAATAGTAAATATTACTAATTTTATTCATGTTAGGACAGAATCCAGAAGTCCAGAGCTGTCCTACTAAATTCGATTAGCACAACTATCCAGTTGTTTCCTGTGTTTTAGTTTATGGCCGTATTTTCTTGGTTTGGTTAGTTGTTTTTGTTGGTTTGTTGTTGTTTGACTGGGGGGAGTGTTTGTTTTTTGACAACAGCAGATTAGACACTGGGCCATGCAGTTTTATCAGATATTCTAGCAGTATTTTTATCAGCTTGGTATGAATTTGGATTGTAGCTGATGTATTGGATGCACTTAGAATGAGCTTTTGTGCTTGGTTTTAGAACATAAATTACTTTTCTTGCTCTTTGCTGCTAGAGAACTGCTGTGGTAAATAATCACAGAAATTGTCAATAATGTAACAGAACTTGAGTGCAAATTCCTCTTTTATCAATATTCAACTCTGTTAAGGTCAGTGATAAGAGACATTTTGATAAAGGCTTGTGGATAGCCTTTCCAAAAGTGTTCTTGGAGTTAGGCCTTCAAACCAAGCCATGCAGACGTTGCTGTGGTTTTTTCCTCCTTAGTTTTTTGTATAGTTACATCGTATTTTCTTGTAGGAGCAGGAAACAGGAACACCGTGTAGGACAGGTGATGATCATGCATTATTTGTTGTGGCCTTAATTCTGTGGTCTAAGGTAAGGCTAGAAGGAGATTTTGGTGTATAATACCTAAGAAGGCCATCTTATCTCTGAAAAGCAAAATCACAGAGTACCATTAGATTACCATTGCTGAAAGGAAGCAACTTTTTATTATTAAAAAAAATACTAAAAAGGTCTGTGTTGATTTGTACCCAGTTGGGTTTTAGTAAAATCATGGAATGGTTTGGATTGGAAGGGACTAAAGATCACCTAGTTCCAACCCCCTGCCATGGGTCAGGACACCTTTCCCCAGACCCTGTTGGTCAGACTCCCATCCAGCCTGGCCTTGGATAAGGAGTGTTCCAGGGATGAGGCACACACAGCTTCTCTGGGCAGCTTGTTCCCGTGTCTCACCACCTGTACACTAGGGAATGTCTCCCTGCTGTCCAGTGTAAGCCTGCTCTCTTTCAGTTTGGTGCCATTCCCCGTTGTTCTGCCACTACATGCTCTTGTAAATAGTCTCTTTCCATTGCTTTTTTGGGCTCCCTTCAGGTATTGGGAGGCTGCAGCTAGGTCACCCCAAAGCCTTCTCTTTTCCAAGCTGAACAATCCCAGGTTTTGCTAGACAGTTTTCTTTATAGCATGTGGTACTTGTTAAAGAGTGCCTGGCTGATATGTAGGTGGTGTAGAGAGGATTTTAAAATACTGCTTTTTGCATTCGCTGAGATTGGTGTTTGTATTAAAAATGTTTTTGTCTGTTCTTCATGTTTTGGGGGGTTTCTGTCAATCATAAAAAGGCTATTCCACTTTTCTTTTGGGAGAGAAGGTGTTCTAGAGATTACCAGGGCCTCAGCCTTGGTTCTTCGATGTGAAAAATATCCTCTGGTAATGATTCTGGTGTTTTTTGGCTGGATTGGCTGGGCAGTCTCCCGTGTGGAAGCTGCTTGTATTCCCAGGGCAAGAGCATTTACAGGACAATGGAGTAAGGCAGCAGCAGGCTGGGGGGCTTGGACCATGGTTGGGCAGGTGGTGGCTTTAGGTGGTGGTTGTACCTGGTAATCCCTGCCCACCCCTCTGCCCTTCACCACATGCACTGGATGCCTCCCAAAAAACAGTGACCACATTAGTCTGCTGCTTCGACTGCTTTGGAGTGGAGAGGCCTTAGATGATTAGGTTTCCTCCAATCAGCCTGCATCTATGAGGATGGTATTTCAATGGTGTTTTCTTAAAACTGTTTTGTGTTTGGGGCTCAAATATTACAAGTTTCTCTAGCATTTCTGTCAAACAGAACCTGCCTGCACTGCTGAAAAGCAGATGTAATCCTCAAATGCCTTGTTTAATACAGAATCATCAGTATGACATGAGTTTGGTCCTAAATAGTGGAGTGCAGATGACTTTAATTCTGTTAAGTGCAAGTAGATATTTAATTGTATGAGAGGCCAATTACATAGCAGGGTTTATACTTCAGCCTTCACCAGCTCTATTTCAGACAGTGCTGTTGCATGTGCAGTGTCAGTGGTACCCGGTTCTTTCTCAGCTGTCTGCTTCAGGATGACCAGGGATGCTTCATCAACATGTGTTGTTCCACATGCTTTCATTTTGGGAGCTGCTGTCTTGTGATGGGTTTGAGGGAGCTGTTGCAGATAGGCTAGTTTTATGGCTACCTGTATAGATAGCAAGGGATACATACAGCAAAGAATAGCTTAATAAGCTTGAACTTCTTAAATATTGATGATAATATTTAAAAGTTAAAATATAACAGTATTTCAGTTGTGAATACGTGGAAATTGTGTGTACTGCTTAATGTGTTTCAGAAATCCCTGTTACTTTTCTTCTTTCAATACAAGAAAACAGGCGTGTAATGCTTCATTGAGGGAAGCCTGTAGGGGTGCTTTGTGAGGGACTTAATTAAGGGCTTTGAAAGACTAAACAAAAGGAAAAAGAAAACGCTACAGGGTTATTGTTATTCCAGCCCATTGGCTCAGGGAGCTGACCATCTATTGGTGCCTTCTATCCTTTTGGGGGCTGAATGACACTTTTGTTCATGGCTAACAGAGGTGAAAGAAGCCAATTATTGGCTGTCTTTTCCACAGGGCAGCTGCAGAGGGATTTCACTTCAGGCAAATACGGACTTTTCTACCACAAGGATGGTTGTGATGACAGTTATTTTTGTGTAATTGTATGAAAGAAAACAGATCTTTTTTTTGCCTTCCAGTGACTTGTCTAGATGTTTATTGAAAACTACTGTGAATATGCTGGCAGGGAATGGGAACGTGTGAGGGACTGGATTCCCCCATGCGAACAGTGTACTCAACTTCTTCTCTGAGTGTGTGAACGAGTGAGGTTTTTAAAATTTATTTTTCTTCTCTTACTTTCTTTTTTACCTTGAAACTGCAATTGATTTAACAGTAGAGTTTTCCTAATCGGTGTACAGTGTGCATTTAGCTCTCTTATGGCTTGCCAGCTCGGGCTGTGCTGGCTCCTTTGTATGCAGTAATGATAGAGGGATAACCTCTGCAGGTTAGTGGGAAGCCCTACAACAGCAGAACACATCAGCATGCCATTAAGGACCCCAGAAAGCGTCTCTGTGCCTGAAACCTGTCACCCTTCTCCCACATCTCTTATTGCTTGGTCCAGTACATTATAAAAATATTTTCCCCGAACTGTTTCTTTTATAATTAAGAATGTATTATTTTCCCTGCAAATTTTCTTTGTTTCAGTAGTTATAGTTTAAATGTGTAAAGAGACTCGGTTGACTAAAAACCAGGTTCTCTAACTATTGGGATTCTGGTGAGGTCTCCTCCAGTTAGGGGAAAATTTTGAGTGAGGGCCAGTGTCTCAGAATTGAGGCATCTTTGTTGTACTAGAAGACTTATTGTCATGTTAGGTGCTCATTAGGCTTGTCAGTTGCTGAGGTGGGCTGCTTGTGGTAGCCTCTTTGCATATGTCCATTTATATTTAGGCATAGTTCACAGTAATACTATAAAACAAAAGGTGATGTTCCTCAACTTATGTGGCTTTCTGCTGCAGGTCAGAGCAGAGTCTGCCTTTTGTCCTCAGACCTTTGGAAGTGGAAATGCTGAGTACATTCCTCCTTCATCTCTTGGTGAATAAACAGGAGTTTTGATTTGGTTTCTCTTCATCCAGTCTGATTATTTTCTCTCGAATCCTTAGAGGATGTGACTTTGAGGTGCTTGTCATTGGTGGGGCAGTGTCAGTTGTGGGGCTGTGCCTCTGCCACACTCCTGAGAATGAGAGATGTGTACAAGTGAGGGGCTGTGCAGTTGTCTGCATAATGCCAGCAGCAGTTGGCAGTGATCAGGGTGACTCTCCTGAGCCTGTCTGGGGGAATGGGCAAGCAGCCTGGCTCCCAGGGAAGTAACCAAGAAGAGTTGTGTGTTTTTTCACAGGGCAAAAAGCATACATGAATGAATTTGGCTTCCTGAAATGAAATAATTAGCTGTGTGATAAGTCAGATAATAACAAGATAATTCCTGGCACTCTGTATGAGAAGAAATAAAATTGGGTTTGAATACTCCCTTGATGTCCCTTGTTCAGTCCTGTACTATTGAAATAGAAGCTGAACCTGTAGCTCTTCTCTAAGAGTGTCCTGGCTGATAACTTTGGCAGTTTTCATTTTAATTTATGTCTAAGGTTCACTGAAAGCTAAGGTGGGTGCTTAACCCATGTCTTCATGGACTTGGACATTGATTTCAAACCAAAAAAAGAAATGTAGATGAAACTGTCACAACTACGGATCAGGAAGGCTGATGAGGCTGTTTGGATTCTTTTATTCAGCTACACTCCTTGTCAATAGGCAGCAACTTTGCTGTTTGTTGAAGGCACAGTTTCCTGAGAGAACCACAGGGGTTGTGTGTCAGCACTCATGAACTCTGCCGCATGGGGAACTTTAGGCAGACTTTAATCCTTTAAATGTGTAAAGCAGAAATTACTCATGCTAAAACGCTGTGCAATAATTGATGACCAAAAATTTTCAAAACTCATTTTACATCCCATCAAATTTGGTTGTTCTTCATCAGCTTATTTAGGATACCTTGAAAATTGCTACATAAAAGTATATTTGGTTCTAAAAAGGCACTTCCTGGTGCTGCCATGAAGTCTATTTTGGCACTAGGAAGTTGTACTGTGTGCTTTTCGTTTTCCCACAGTATAGATATTTTGAGTGCTTTTTGCCAGAAATAGTTTTTAGTTGCATCTAAGTTACATGTTATATGTGACTGAAAAAAATTCCAAAATGCTAGAGCTGTTGTATATAGGTTTGGACTAAGCATGACATTTAGATTTTGACATCTAACTTCATTGTATCAGAGGCTTTGTCCATTCACCAGTTTTGTTTTGCTATTTTTTTGGTTTTAGCCTTCTAAAAATGTTGGTCTTTCCTAGACTTTTGGGGCTATGGTTGCTTTCTAAACATTGGGTGGGACAGACTAGAAGACCAAAATAAACCAGAAGAAAGTGAATAAAATTCAAAGTACTTAGAGTTACTAAAGCTGGCATTCTTATGAAATTGGATTTATAGCTGTTCATATTCTCTTTTTGCAGCAGAGCAAAAACTCAGAGTGAAAATGCAGCAGAAGATTTTTATATGAACATATGTGTGAATTGATATCACTGCTTTTTTATCAGCAAGCAGATGTGAGGCTCTGTCTGGACAGCTCAGACACATGGGTAGCCTTAGCCTCCTCCTTCCTCACAGAGATGCAGAAATATTCTCTTTTGAGGCCAAGACTCGGGAAGGAAAGCAACCTGTCTAAATCCATGGAATTGTCCCTGCTGGAGCAGGGCGAGGCGCTGCACCTCGCTGGGTCTGTGTCCCGGGGTGTCGCAGGGAGTTACGGTGTGAAACATGTGTTGTTTTAAATGCAGGGTTGCTGGGTGGAGAGGGATATAATGTCCTTGGAGTCCAAAGGGTGAGCGTGGCTGCCAGCGCTCCTACCGAGGCGGTCCAAGTTTTATGGAATTGCCCTTGAAGTTCCTGAATGGAATGAAATGTGCCTTGTGGGTGTGGGTGGTTATGCAGCAGAAACCTGACACTGGAGCGGCGGTGGGGGGACGGGAACCAGGTCTCATGAAACTGGTTAGGTGACATACTTTGGTGATGGTCTTGGTGTTTCAGCAATGGTTGCTCCTGGAGGTTTTTGATAAGGGAAAAGTGCTTGAGAACTTCCTCAGCAGTACTGAGCAAAGCTGTGGCTTAGTTATGTGTGGAGTGTTGGAGTTTTGCAATGTGTTTTAACGTAAAGCACACATACATATTAAACCTGGAACTGACAGCTCAATAAAGAAAACTCAGAGTTGTCTAAAAATTACATAGTTTATCTCAGTGACTGATGAGTCTGTGATTGCATTACAGTAAAAGACAGTTCATGCAGCTGGCAATTCTACCCTATTTTAACTTAGCTGCAGGTATAGTGTTAAACTTCATTTACTTAAAACATAACAAATACCCTTCCATGAAACTCCTTTGGGTTATCTGGTTTGATTTTATTACCAGCATGAGCTGCATGTGGCGTTTTTTCTTAGTATGAAGTTCCCAGTGTCTTCTTCAGTGCTTTTCTCTCCTACTACCATAGGAGCCTGCTGCTCCATAAAAGACAGCTAGCACCATCTGATTACAAAACAAAACAAAAAAAAGGCACAAAAATATACCACCAGGGTGTAGTTGGTTGAACTCTTAAGTGTGTCACCTGTTGCTGCATTCCCCTTTTCCCTATGTATGGAGACTTACGTGTTAGAAGAAATAGAACTATTTCTGCTTTCCTTTACTGACTTTTACAAATAATCTCAAGTCTTGCCAAAAATAATGGTTGTAATGTATGATGTTAGATGCATATGTCTTGAGCTAAAATGATGTTACTTTGTATAAGTTATTTTAAAGACGTCTCAAGGCAGAGGGTAGCTGTGATGTAACCATGCTGGAAGCTTTCCTGTCAGGGTGATAGCAGGACATGCAAATTGGTTACAGATGAGGGATGTGGATGAGCTGAGTTCCCACCTGGTTTGGTCTGTGGACCTCTTTGTGGTCTTATTGGTTATTCACATTTGTGATTAATACTCAGAGGTACAGGAGAAGTATTTTGGTACAGCCTTGCCCTCAGATTGCATGATTAGTGCCACATGGTTTGATTTTTTTTTTTTGTACTCAATTTCCTGGCACTACTGTATTCCATAGAGTAAATAATTATGAAACTGTGAATTTTACTCTCTGCTATAAATAATCTCTGTGTAAATCTCTGTGTAAAAGAAATACTCGTGCACTGAAAGACATTTTGTTTCCTTCTCCAGTTTACAATAAGCCCTTCCTTTAGGCTGTAATCTGCACCCAAAGTGTGGCTCTTAAAAATTAACTGATGAGCATGTTAATTTGCACAATATTCCTATTCCGGGATGGGATCGCTTTCATAATAATGCAGTGGAATTTTTTTCTAGGTTAATTCCCTACCGTGTATCAACATAAGCCATTAAATGTATGTGTGATTGCTTAATGGCTGGCCTGCAGTGACTCAAATACCAGTTCAAAACAGGGCTTTGCATACAGGTATTGTTCTCTCTAAGATCTTGATGATGGCTTGATTGGCACATGAATAGGGTACATCAGAGCTAGTTACTGTGTCTGAAAGAAAGCTAAAACACCATGTTGGAAGGAAAAAAACCAACAGGTTGATGTGACACGGGAAGGAGGAGGCAGGAGAAATATCTTGGATACGGTGGAAGAAAGGGAGATTTTATTTCTCTTGCAGGAACAGGCCTGTCTGAAGTTCTGCAGGTTTTTGGTTGCTGCCAGTGAAAATGTTGTAGGTCCTGCTTCAGCAAAATGCTAAAAGCTTACTGAAATCTACAGGATTTATATGCTGCTGTAAAAAAAAAAAAAAATTAAAAGGCCTCTGTGTGCCACTATTTACTAAAATTCTGATAATCAAAATCCTCTTTAATAGCCAGGGTCAGTGGGTGATCTGAAGTTTGATTATTTCCGTGAGAAAAAATCAAGTGAAGTGCTTAATCCCCAAGTGAGCTGTCACATAGTTTCCAGTTAGAGCCACAGAAGAATGAATGGAAGTGTTGCATGTAAGAGCATAATTTCTTTATGCTGCTGCCAAATGGAGAGAACCTACATATCTAACAAGCAAATGATCAGAACATTCTCCTGTCGTGTTTTCCTGCTAAACAAAGAGAAGGGGCAGGGGAAGAAAGGTAACTAACCGGTTTTGGGAAGGAAGTGATGGGTGGTAGCTGGGCATGGAACATGGGAGCAGCCTTGGTCAGCTGGAGGGGGCTTGGGGCTCTGTTGGTGATTTTGGACAGCTTGCCTCACTACCTCTGCGTGCTGCTGTGCTTGCCGTGTGTTTGTTCGGTGCGTTTAGGCAGCAGACTGCTGCAGGTGAGGAGTGTGTGTTTGTACAGCGCCAGCCCATGGACGGGTTGAACGGGGCCCTTAGCTTCTCCTTGCAGTACAAACAACAGGTGATAAGACCCGGTGCTCATTAGTGAGATAGCATGGTGCTTAGGAAATGGCAAGTGTATTTACTGGGTGGGAATGCAGCCTGTGTCTTACTTAGCCAGGTACTGACGAAGGCTTGAAATATTTGGGTTGTTTCCTTTCTTGACAGAGAGTTTTCCTGGAAGAATTGGAAAATGAAGTGTGCTTGTAAATGAAAAAATGCCATGTCTCATAGGCTTTCTGTTACTCCAGAATGGATTGTGAGTACAGAACAGGTTTCTGTACTTTTAAGTTTTGGAGGTCTCTGTGATCATGTCAGAGGCAGTAGAAGCGTGCTTAGGATTGCTGGGGAAAGATGGAATAACAAGAAGAAAATATCTATATTAATGCAAAAGGTTTAAATTCTTCCCTTTTGTCATTAACAGCTTTGTGTTGTAGGTAAGTATTCGGAGGAAAAAATGTGTTGGGACCTGGCAGTAAGGATTGGAGATAAGGGATGGTTAATAGTGTAGAGTTCTGGCTGTTGGAATACCCAGTGGGCCCTAGTAGTTGTGACTGTCAGAAATGGAGAGAATGCAAACTTTAAATACAGTGCCAGTCTGACATTGGGGTCCTATCACCATAGAAATGTTAGCTAATAGTATAGGTGTTATACTATAATGTTACACCTTCTAGTAATATATGTAGGTAATACAAAAAGGTAAGAAATTAATTTCTCAACAGCCTCAACTTTTCCCAGTACTACTGAAACTGGATCACGGTTACTACCTGGGGAATTTTATATAAGATTAAGACCTATTACCTAATGGTTTTGTACAAGTAGGTAGGCGGGCTTTATTCAAATATAGACAGCTCTGCCTAAGTAATTTTCTACATGTTATAATTAAATAACTCAGTGGCAGATGGCCCAGACATTTGAAAAGACTGAATGGAGCCTACAGTATTACATGCTATTATCTATCAACAAACAGGTTAAGCTTGCTCAGAGGCAGTATTTTATAGGAATTTAAAGGTGCCTTGTTGAAACATGATCTTCTTTCCTTCAACCAACACTCCCCTCTCCTTTTCTATCTCACTCCTTCCCTTTTTCTCTTATTTTTTATTAAACGGAGTCAAAAAGCAGATAGCTATTAATAAAGTGCTGGGAAGCACGGGGGTGGCGTGTGTTTTGATCTTATTTGTTTTAAACAGCCAATCTCAATTTGGTTTTGTTGAGTTTTAATTTTGCTTTTCTGTAGCTAGGTATTTAATGGTTTATTTGGCTTAAGACTGTTTTTACAAGGTGGTGTGTTTTAGGTCATTAGCATGTGTTTGGATGCAGTGCCTGAATGTGGTGGAAGATGTGTGTGATCCCAGTGCAGATCCAAGTGTTGGGAGAGGAGACTGGTCCCTTTTTGTTGTTGCAGCTTTTCTTCTCATGCAAGGATTATTGTCCCACTGTTCCCTTTCCATCATCTAGTCATCTGTTCTTTCTAGCCAGAATCGTGCTCTGGCAATTGGTAAGAGAGGAATCTAACAAGGGTCAGGCTCCTTTATGGAAGAGGCAGTACTTTAAAATGGTAGAGGAAGCTACCTGTGCCTGCAGGAGACACTGTAACTTGCTGTGCATTGCATCTGCTTCTCTTTGTGTGGTGCCACTTACAGAAGCTGTGATTGAGGCCACTATTTAAATATGAGAGTTTCTGTTCTTAAAATATGAGAGAATTAGTAAGTTGCCATCCAAGAGACTAAGTATTCCTGCTCATCCTGAAGCCTGGGGGTGTTTGGTTTTGGTTAGTGGTAAAATCAACAATCCTTGAAAAAAAAATCCACATAACTAAAACCTCGCATCAGGTTCTGGAATTCTTGAAGGAGGAGTATAATAAAAAGTTTAAGTGTATTGTGTTTTCTAGTTCACTTTTCTGAAGTCTCCACTGCTGGTTGATTTAAAAGGGATTAAATATCTGGCACGATGCAAGATGAGATGTGGTGCTGTTGTGTTTTTTCCAGTGTCCAGCAAAGCTGCTTTCCTCTTCCAAGGAAAATGGACACAACAGCTTTAAATGGGGAAAACCCAACTGTTTCATATTTACAAGAAAACAGAAAGCTGATTTGATGCCTGTTTTCAACAGAGAGGTTTTCATTGCTTTTACTGTTGTTGCCAGTTAGTATAAGTATTTTTAATGACTTTAAGGTGTTTCTGTGTTAGGTGAAGGCAGGAAACTTTGCTAAAGTCAGCTGGAAATGAATATTCAAGTTGTTGTCAGAATAAGCTGAAAGGATCTACTTGAGCAGGCTGGAGACAGCAGATGGGTGCTGGAGTACTGTGGCTTGACTTTTCACCTTTTGCCTGTAAAAAATTAATCTCTGCATTACCTGGGATGACGAAATAACATTTACAGTTACAAGCCACTAATTTTGGTTACTCTTACTCTTTTCTGTAGTACCTTCTTGGAAGAAGGGCAAAGCTGCTGGGAGAGTGTAAGAAGCCTTATTTATCATTGAAAAATGCAGCCGTGGCACTGTAGGGAGGGAGTGCTGTTGTGTTTATTTTGTGTTACATCTCTCCTACCTGAAATGGTGAAACTAATTGTGATTATAAGGCTGTGATTCATGTTATCCCCCAAGATGCAGCCTCTTGCTAAAGAGGTTACCACCTTTGGCAGGTCATATTTTAGTTTCAATGCCAGTTTCTTGGCCATCATTTTAGTTTCAGTGCTAGCTTCTTGCCCCATCATGCCCTTCAGTGTTTCCAGGAATGGGGCATCTGCCACCTCTGTCCTGGTTAATGTTGGTGAATGAGTGAATAGTTAGCCTGGCTGTTGAGTACAGATAAACCTAGTTAAGGGCTGCCTGCTGGAAGGTGCAGGTCTGCCCTGGCCTCTCCTTGTTCCTGATGTATCTGCAGTGTAGAGCCAGTGTAAACCCATGGCATTACCATAATCTTGTATCTCTCACAGCTGTTGTGTCTGTTTTGCACTTTCTGGGGAAAACATCCTAAATATAAATGCAGGTCTGAACTTAAAATTAAGTCAGAGGTGTAGTTTGCTGGGCTGGCAGACCACACTGAGGACTTGTTGGAAGAACAAGAAAACTATTATAAGCCTTTTAGATACTGAGTCTGAACTTCAGTTTACCAGTAAAATTTAGGGCAAACATATGGAGGTTTTGGTGTTTTGTTTGTTGGGAGTTCTGTGTGCACATGGGTTTGGTGGCAATTCAAAGGTTTGCAGGTGTTGTGCTGTTTTTAGGGAGCTTATATCTGGGTGTAATAACCCAATCCATTGTAGGTCTTCTGGCTTAGTCCTGCTGAAAAGGGGCTTTAGGCAGCTGCTGACATGGTCCTCCTGTTGTGTGATAGCATCATTCCCATGAACACTGCTAGAGGTTGGGATAGAACTATTAATATTCTTTTATTCATTCTTAGGAGCTTTTTTAGGATATTAGCTCCCTAAATGATTTCTAGGCTTAGAGACCTGAGGGCTTTTTAGTAGAGAAACAGGTGGTGTATTGACAGCCTCTCAGTGGAGATTTCTTTGACATGTCAAGGGGCATACTAATACTTATCTTTATTAACTAGATGGCCTTCTTGATACTGCATGGACTGATCCCTTTTTTTGTAAGTTTAGGAGTAGTAAAATGACTATTTCTAAAATATAGTGGAAACTTAGCACGGGCTGTTTTTTTTTAGGACTGTGGTTTGGGGGATTATTTGTCATTATTTTGTCACAGTATGTTGTGCTCCACCATTTTTGTTGCAATTCTTCTATTAATTATGTGTTTTTAAGAGTGTCTTCCCAAATCAACTTGCTAAACTTTATAGAGACTGGTTATTAAGTCATCTAATTTTAGTGTTGTGGGTGTTCCTAATATTGTTTGTAAATTCTTGCTTATGAAGTACTTAATATTTTATCACCAGTGTATAGCCTGTGAACTTACTGTTTAAGGATACTCTGCAGAATGAAGTGAAAAGAAAAAAGTATTTTATATGTGTACACACATGTATATATATGTATCAGCAAAGCTGCTTTTACATAATGTTCTTAATTAAACAAGAATTGTTTTAAGACTTGTATAATTATCATTAGGAAACTTTCAGAGTTGGTGCTCTGATATTCCCAAAAGTTTGCAAATCAGTGCTATAAAGATTGACTTACTTATTTAGTAAGAGTTGCTTTCACATGCAATGAAGGCAAATGCAGATACTTTGTAAAAAAATCTTCTTTTTAATAAGGCATCATGATAAGCAGTCCCTGAAGAATCACATGATAAAGATGATCACAGTTTATATTTCTGTCTGGTTTTTTTACAAATTCAGCTTCACTGAAAATAGATTTCAGTAGAATTTGAGGATATTGATGATGGTTCTTAAGTCCTCCATATTAAGGTGATCTGTTTCATGCTTGCATCCAAAAATCTGCTTCCCAAATTAAAATTGAAGGGCTTAACACTTGAAGCTACGTGGGAAAAAGTTTTTGGTTAATTTAGGATCCCAGAGAAAACCAAAAGTGCTTTGATTTTGGATGTCATCCTTTCTATGTGTCTGCATGGTTTCCATTGACTTTGGGATTGCATAGGGCACTTCTGAAATTGGGCATTTATAGCTCTGGAAATTTCAAGACCATTGCTTTCAGGTGGATGGGATTTCCTTACCTCAGCTGTCAAAAAGAGCTACCATGTGATGCAACAAATGTGGGTGCAGCCAAAATCTTTGCCAAAATGGTGTGTAAGCATTCATACAGAGCTTTCTGAAGCTAGGTACTGTTGACTTATTTTTACTGCCACTATTTATTATGGTGCATGTGACAGTAAGGTTTAATATCACCTGGACAGATTTTTGACAGTTGTGATTTTCTTGCACAGGTTACCGTTTCTTAAGATTAGGGTCTCCACTCTCTTCTTAATCTTGTATTCATAAATGCTTCCTAGCTGATAATGAAAGTGGGTTTGCAGTCCTCTAGAAGGGAGAGGACAAGCCTGGATGTGTGAAATGTGTGTATTTATGACACTTTGAAAAATGTGTGAGAGTAGCAGTTGCAGTCTCCCATGGAGCAGACAGATGACAGTTCCTGTACCTGATACATTTATTTACTTTCCGGCACAGGCAGAAAAACCTCCTCAGCAGCAGCGTTGTGCTGTGACCAGGCTGCTGCCAAGGCACAAAGCACAGCTTAAAGCATGCAGGCTGTGGAGTCTGGGGGTAAAGCATCTCGGGTTCAGCTCCTTCTGGAGCTTAGTGGAGGGAGTCTTTTGTACCACAGTGGATTTTTTGGGCTCTTACCACAGCTGGGTTTGTTTTGTATATGCTGAACCTTATTTTGATGTCACTGCTCTTGAGTTAGGTTAGTATAATATTAGCAGCTGCTGAGCAGTAGCTTTCTTAGTTTACCCTGGGAAATGAGAAATGAAGTTTTTAAACTGTTCTTTAATTAACATTTATCTTAGGGAAACGGTTGCCTCTAGATTTGTATCAGAGTGCAGTTTTGACATTGGCAGTGCCTGAGGGTCTCTGCTGCACAGGTGGTTCAGAGATCAGTTGCCAGTTGTTAATGTCATGGAGGAGCTTCAGTGGTACTTGTTGGCCATCAGTGAGATAAAAGGAGAGTTTGGCTTTGTTTGCTTTTTAATGTGAATTATATAGGGAGGTGGCATATAGGCAGTATAGAACAACATGTGGAAGACAGCAAGCAGGAAAGGCTCTACTAACAAGTGTTACTGAATTGCTTCTTAACTGCATACTAAAAAAACCCAAACCAGCAACCAAGTGGAAAGTAAGAACTTGGATTATGTCATGAATTGTTACGCAGTTAGTTTAATTATCAAACCAAATTGTTTTCATGCTGCTTTTATTCACACTGAGTAATAACTTGCTTTGGGACTGGATTATCTGTGATCACTGTGTAGGTGTGAGCTGAGGTGATGTCACCAAGTTTGCCACTTACTGCTGCTTTGTAAAGAAAAAAGCTGAGCAGGTCCGCATACCTATCATGTAAGCACTTGCTGCCAGCTTCCCTCTGCCCATGGATTGAGAATGAAATCTGCTTAAAACTATTACCTCGAGGACTTTATAGGTTTTGTAGAAGGAAAACAAAACAAAACAAAAAGTCTGTGGTAGAGCTAGGACGTGTTTCTGCTATTCTTGCCAGTTGTTCCAGAAGCCTTGATTGCCAGAAGCTATTTATTAAGTCCTAACGCGTGTATTTTTTTTTTTCTTTAAAGACACTGTGGGATGAAAATTTGCGTGGTGGGTGGTCACAATATTTTTTTTTTTTCATATGCTTGTGGTTTTAGAGTAGTCTTAATCATCTGAGTTAAAACTGTAAGTTGGTAAAAATTAGTACTGGAGATAACAGTACTGTAGAGCCTCCATGCATGCCTTCCCTGTAGTTTCACAGTAATTACTTTTGTTAAGAGGTGTTGGAAAACTTTATTTTGTCAGCTTCCCATTTTATAGGTCTTTGCTGCAAGCTGATTCTCAAATTACAGTGACTTGGAAGTTTAGCAGGCAAATTTTTGGAAAGATACGTTACTGTGTGATACTATAATATTTTTTTTTCTGTTACCATACTTATCTCATGAGACTTTCTTTTTCTTTTCATGGAGTGTAAAAATCCTTTCCTGGTTATTGATAAATCTGTATTTGTTCTTTTCCAGAGATATCAGCATG
Organism: Tychaedon coryphoeus; assembly: GCA_013398595.1. Taxonomy (NCBI): domain Eukaryota; kingdom Metazoa; phylum Chordata; class Aves; order Passeriformes; family Muscicapidae; genus Tychaedon; species Tychaedon coryphoeus. The sequence goes on along the minus strand of WBND01000749.1, from coordinate 315,450 downwards.
AATAACATCACAAGACTACCAGAAGATGCCTTCAAGAACTTTCCCTACTTGGAAGAGCTGTAAGTATTTTACACGTGTTAAAGTTTTGCTAAAACATCATATGGCTGTATAAGGTGAAGGTGGGTGGAGAAACACTGTTAAGTGGAACTGTGAACAGAAAAAGTAATTATACTTTAAAAATGGAATCTTGTACATGTTTGGAAACCAGGACAGTAAATGCTACTTACAAGGGACTTTTTACAGTAATTATTTTAATCATGGCGAGAGTGATGACACATACTAATTACAGTGTTATCCAAAGATAACACAAGAGTTGTGTAATTACCATTGTTTCTGAAGGAGCTACAGCATAGCTGTTGCATAAGTTCCATAAAATAGGTGTTGCTTCATGTACTGAGCAGCTGACTTCCGTTGTCCTTGTAGGCTGCAGATGAAAGGCTCGCAAGCCCTGACCTATATCAGGAATATATCCCATATCCTGACCTATATCAGAAGTTGTGTGCTACAGGGCTTCTCTTTCTCAATTTCTCTGGCAGAAATTTTTTCCCCACTTTCCACCTCCCTTTTGTCCTACTCTCATTTTAGTTTTGTTTTTTTATGTTTTACTTAACTGATACTTGGATTTCTGTCTCATGTGCTCAGTATTTTGCAGCAGTCTTTACTAAGATGCATTTGCAAAGCTGAAGCATGCTTTCAACAGTGTAGCCCTTAATGAGGTTGGGTTTCAGAGGTGGTAAACAGGGAGGCAGGTTTGACATTCAGTTTACTGCTTTAAGTACTGTTATGTGGCTAGCACTTTCTGTGCCTTATAGTTTCCTTATCAGAGATGAGAGGGTAAGGGTAATGGTTCAACCTTTGCAAGAGAGCTTTGAGAACTTCCAGTGCTAAGCAATAGATAAGACAAAACCCCTGCAATTTGCTTTGCCTCTCTTGTATTTTCAGTGACAAAGTAGGTTTTCTCATATTAGAGAGCATTTAAAGTACAAATTAAAGTTGCCTCTATTTGTGACCTTGGCAAGACTAGGACTATGAATGCTGCATTGAGAGGTTTTTTCAGTAAATCACCTTAGGGGAAGAACAGCTCATTTCCCCAAAGAGACCACCCTTGTGAGGTAGGGAAGTGTTCTTCTGACTTTACCAAGGAGGAAACAAGCAAAGAATGCAAACCATTTGTAGAGGACAAAAGGATAAATTAACCCTGTAGCAAAACTGCAGGTTAAGCCCTGAACCCTTTGGCTCTGGTTATCTATTATAACCTGTACAACCACCGCACCTCACTGGAACAAAGATACTGAGAAATTGATAAGAGATGGATTGCTTGCTTCTGAAGAAAGACTTGTGTTCCTGAAAGCTTCTTCCTTGCACCTCAGCCTCACTGGTTGCTCTAATAAGGTGTTCTACCTCCTCTTACAATTTTGATCTTTCTTATATCCTGATAATGTAGCGGTGAACATTACTGATGCACTTAAATAACGTTATTCTACCTGGTTCTTAAATAGTTTTGACTCACATCAGTATAACTGTGAAGTGCAGTTTAAGTTGATTTATGTCAGATAAATTGTGTGAGATACCCTACTTCACGTTTAACAGGTTCTGGTTTATTGCCTCTGATTTTAGGTATTGCTTTAGTCTGTGATATAGTCAAGAATGCTTTATGAAGAAAAATAGGTTTTCAGATGGTGCATTTGTGTTGACAAATGCAGAAACTGACACAATTTAAGAAAGGCTCTATGGCATGAGTAGTCAGTTGGGAAAAATGGCCTAGGAAGGCTTGTTTGGCTTCAGAATGTATACTAGCCAACAGTCTATATGTGCTCTCTAACATGTGCTTCTGTATGTCTATATGTTTGTTAGACTAGATTTGTAACCTCCTTTTTTAAATTTTAGTTCTTTACAGGCATATTTCACACCCGAACAATTCTGTTTATCCAACTTAGATGACTGTGGGAGACTTCACTTTTTTTTTCTCCAAAAAGTAATTAAGCAATAAAACCAATGGGTGGTTGTGCATATTGTGTAACTTCATAAACCTTAAGGTGTGTCAGGAGATAAAGAGGAAAGGCAGAGCCTTCAGCCATCACCTGTTGTGCTTATTGCCGAAGAGCTGTTTGCTACATGTACCTCATTGTCCCCCTAAATTCCAGGTTTTCAGTTTGGGAAAAAAAAAATAGGCTAGCATTAAGCTCAGGATTATATGTGAACGCCAAGAAGCTTTAAATAGTTCTTAGCACACTTACTTGATGTGTTAAAGCAACTTCTGGGGAAAAAAACCCCAAAACAAAAACACGACTCAACTCTAGATTCTCTTGTTTCAGTTCAAGTTATTAAAGGGAGATATAATAAAGTAGATTCAAATAAAAGCAGCTTTCCTCCTTAATAAAAATTGCCAGCACCAGATATTCCTGCTTTGTTCTCCCTGTTCCTTTTTCTCTGTGGGACAAGGTACAAAAATATTTCATTGTTAATTTGTGTTAGTTATGAACAGGAGCAACTGAACTCTCATACTTCCTACTGTACAACCACATTTTTTTCCTTTCTATGATTGTCAAAATTTCTTCCTGGCTGTTATTTATAGTTGAACAGATCCAAATTCTGACTGCCGAGCCCTTGCACAGCTGCTTTTTCAGCACGCAAAACTGGGAGTTAGTGTCCACGCCAAAGAAAAGTAATTTAAAGAAGAGACCTAAAGTGGTGTTGGAATCTGTGCTAAAGTGACTTTTCATTGAGAAGTTCTCCCAAGAATTTTTCTCTAAAGAAAATTAAAATCTGCAAACTAATGGGAATGCAGTAGGTGCCCACAGCAGCTGCAGTCTAGTGGGTCTCCATCAAGGAGGCAGCTCCAGACAGCTTATCTTCATACCATGCCATAGCCCTGCCATTGTCAAATTCTGTGTTAGATTAGCCCTTGGCAGAGTTTGCTAATTACTGTTGCAAAATAGTATCAGAGTTTAATTGAATGGAAATGGCAGACAATTAGAATGTATTATTTAGGCAGCTGAGTTGCATGTATGAAGAGGCTGAGATAAAAAAGCGCAGTAGGAGGCATTTGAAATGGGGGTTGTCATTTCTTCAATGAAATTATTTATTTGATAGCCCACAGAGACTTCAGAGGATCATTTTCCAAATCCTAAAATGAACACTAGCGGAAGAGGCAGAGTACCAGATTTGGAAAAGCTGGCTGCTCAATTCACAAGTGCCTTCTGTGCCAACAAAGAGGAAGCAGCTTGGGTGCTTCAGTTACGCATCTCGGGCTGTTTTTAGATGTTCTGGATCATCTGAGACACCTGCAGCAGACTGACAGGTCTGACACAGATGGGAAACCAGTGGGTGCTGTGAGTGGCAATTTTGGGACCAGGTGGAAGAGGACATCTGAAATGGCACTAAATGGCCATGTTTGCACAACTGACTGCCAGCAAAGAATCAAATTTGCAGGAATAATCTGGGATTTTGTAGCTCTGAGATAATGTCCTATTGGAGTATTACAGGTACAGGGAAAGGGATTTTGACTTGTCCATTGGGCTGAGTGCTCAGTGTACCCTCCTTCACAGCCTCATCATGCACATTACTATATAGCACACTTACCATATGTCAGCAGGATTCTAGCATTTATTTATAAATGTTATAAAAATTCTCCATGTCTGTGTAACTGATACCCATCTGGAAGTAATTTGCAAACTATTGAAATGGCAATGGTCAGAGTCAGGGAGAAGCAGACCACCAAGAGTTTTGCCTTAGCAGTTAATGATGTGTATTCTTCAGAAAATGCTAACATAAATATGCTGCAGCCTTAAACGTGATATGGAAACTAAAAATTCTTGAAGAACTTGGCCATGATTTTCTAACCACGCCTAAAGTATTTATAGAAAGCTAGGAGAGGAAAATATAACAAGATAATGCAGTGTTTTTAGAAAGTAGAAACCAGTCTCCAGTGTGAATTTTTAACTAGAATATCCATGTTGTGTTATGTTTTGTTGGCCTTTTTAAAAAGTGGCAGTCCTTTCCAATATGTAAAGTTATCTAAAGTAGTTTGAAGGATTTTACACTCCATTTGTGAATGATCTGCTAGATTAATTAAAAAGGCAGCCTCTTATTGAGGAAGGCAAAAATCAAAATTATTTTTGTTCTTGGCCGGTTTTCCAGTCTGTCATCAGAAACTTGAGCCACTCCAATAAAGCAGAAGTATCTTAGAATTAATGACCTTTTTAGCTTGTTTTGATTTCCACTCTTAACTCTTTAGAATGTTGTCATCTTATTTGCCCTGCGCTCATGGGCAAATTTTAGATGATAAGCTTTTATCTGTCTGGTCCGTGTGAGAAGCAGAGGACTGCAGTCTGTTCCAGGTCTGTCCAGGCTGTGACAGAAGGATGTGACTGTCTGAAGGACAGCACAGGTAATCTCCCAGCCAGTCAGCCTTAGGGTAGGGCCCTGACCTTCTCCAGCAAGGCTTAGAGAGGTGCTCTCCTCTCTGACTGTTGGGTGTAAAAACCATATCACACCCAGTAATACTGCAAGGAAAATAATCCTTCCTGAAAGCACCAGCAGACACAAGCGCTCGATTAACTTCCAGGTGGGTACTGAGACAAGATCTGTTGTGTTTGTGGTTTTTGCTCATACATGGTATGAAACAGTCTCTCTCCTGGGACACTACCTTGTTTGTTTTATCCAGCAAGGGCAAAACCTTCTTATTTAATGGCTGTTGAAAATGGCTGGGGAGGTCAAGTGATAAAATGAAGAGTTAGATCCATAAAAGTTTTTCTATTTTCTGAAACACAATGCTAATCTGCTTTTTGAGACGTGGATAAACAGTGACAAGAGACCACACATGTGCAACTAATTTTTGCAAGAAAATAAATAGTGCATCTGAGTATTTGCTTGACTATTTAATTATATCCACGTTAATTATAAGTCTTAAGAGGTCTTGCTTAAATATCTCCTCACCTCCCTTCCCTGGCCAGAGTTTTTGATCATGGTTTTTAATTGACAGAGTATAGTTTAGGAACATAAGGAATAATTAAGATGTATACTATCAGTGAAAATGAGGTGGGGTTTTGCCATAAGGTTGTAATCAGGAAGTATCTGCAAGGGAGATGTCTAGAGTTATTTTCCCTCTTGACTGCAGCTGAAGATGACCACCTGGCTGAAATGCCACAGCTGCTTGTTTTTGTAGTATCTGTTTCAGTGTGTAATTTAGATGGTACACTTCCTCCTAATTTCTCCATCAGCACCAAGTTGTATTATCCTTGGGCAGGGAGAGGGAGTGTAGTGTATTTTTATTACCTGAGTTTTATGAATAAAACATGTCTTGGAGTTATGCCAAGGCTGGGCTGTTAGTTTAGGATGCTGTGTCTTTCCTCACCTGGCTGTGGAACACTTGATGGAAAGACTTGCCTTGTCCTTCATGCTAGCTCTTTCTAGAGCAGTGTTTTCAAGGTAGTACGTGAATGGTGCAATTCTTTTCTCTTTCATCTGTGTGAAAAATCCCAAGGTTTATAGTTAGAAACTGGAAATGAAGGACTTAGTTTTGAGTAGAAAAGGTGTGAATGAATCTTCATGTTGTCCTCATGCCTTCTGTTAACATATGGTAACTAAAACTGTGGTTAAATATCCTTTTCTAAAACAGGCTGGCACGATTGGAGACATTACTGCCCCATCTCTGTCCATTCAGCCTCACCAGCAGACCCTGAGGAACAGGCAGAGATCTTTCTTCAGCTCCTTTTTTACAAAGGTAGCCAGTGTACATACCAGCTGTTGGTTCCTCAAAAATTGCAATATGATAAAGGATTGGAAGCCAATGAGTGCCCTTCATTGATCTACCAGCTCTGAATATTTGAACAGCTGGAGGAGGTGATTTCCTTAGTTGATCCAGCCTGAATTCCAAGAGGTAAAACTTTAATGAAAAAAATGCAGGGAGTAGGTTTCTCGTGTGGTAGCAAGTTAAAAGCCTAACAACTTGACCAGCCAGCTCACATTACTGCCTTGTGTGCACTGGAGCTTTAAAAGTCATCAGCGTGCTGTAACTTGCACCTTCAAATTCTAGTCAAGACAGACCTTTAGGCAAAGACTCCCAAGTAGAATTAACCACAGTCAGCTAAGATATTTTTAAACATCATTTACTTGGTCTGCATTAAATGCTAAATGATGTTTCAAAACATGTTGGCCAACCTGTGTTTAATTAGTGCTTTCTTATCTCTGTGGGTCCTAAATCAATTTGATTCTGGATGAGTTTTAGTCATGCTGATACAAGAATATTTCTGTAGCTTAGAAGGTTCTTACTCTGCTTGACAGCTGCATGTTTTTTCCTGTTTGTGGGGATAGATGCTAGTAGGTTGAGTAAATTCCATTGTTTTTTAGAAGATGAAAAAGTTTTTTTTCTCTCCAGTTTCTGTTTCTACATGTTAATTTCCAAAGTTGACAGTCCCAAGACTGGTTATTCTGCTGCAAGTACTTTTAGAGGACAACAAAACTTTTTCCTTATCTGTCAGGTTTGGTTTTTTTTGAGTTTCAGTGTTCTGCTCACATGCACACACATAGAAGCTGGCTTAGCTAAATGGCCTGAAGGCTGGGCTTTCCCGTGTTAACACTTCAAGACCAGTCTTAAAGCCTTATTATGCTGCCAGGTTGGGGCTGTCTGAAGGTATAAACCAGATAAGAAATTTCTGGAGGCTGAGCAGTAACTTGAGAAGCCCTTGAGCTGTGTCTCTCCAAGTACTGGTCTCCAGATGGTGCTTGTACCATGCAGTCCTCCCTCCTCCTTTCCATTTCAGAAATGGGAGTGTGGAACAATAGATGTGTGTGTATGAGTGATCAGGTAGCCAATTCAAGGCTGGGGTCTCAAGAGTCATCACAGGAGCTCTATGAAAACCTTAGATGAAAAAGGAGAAACAAATCCTGTATGTTGAAGGTAAACACCTTATACTCTGAGAAAGTAATTGAGTATATACCATCACCATAGTTTCATAGTATGATGCTGTATGTTACCATAAGAAGACATGGTGATGTCATTCTTTTCCCTCCTTTCCTCCCCTCTGCTTGGATGTTTGTATTCTTGTGTATTTTGTTAGCACAGAGGTACTCTTGGCTAATTAGCCTTGGCAGATGTCCTGGCACAGAAATAGTAACCAGACTCCTATGATGTTCTTTTTCCTGCCCTTCTTATATAAAAGTAAAATTTTAGATGATGCTTTTAAAATATTTGTTTTTATTCCAGCTCAAAAAAATCTAAGTCAACATAAACTGAATCAAAGAATCATACTGAAAATTACCTCAATTTCTTTAGGGTCATTCATTGTGAGGGTGTCTGCAGAACCTGGGTCTTACATTTATCCATTATGCATCTGGAGTGGTTAGAAAACCAGTAACAGAAGTTTAATTGCTAAATATGTGTACACTTAATCCTCTTCCCTGTTCTGCAGTGTCACTTGCTAGATGCATGGTCATTTAACAATCCCATGCCTGGATAGCCAATAAATGCCAAGGCAAGAGACAAGCTGTCCAACAGACCAGAGCAACTTTGAGGATTTGCTATAGCAGCAGCAGTTTTTTCACCCTCTCTTGTCTGACCATTAACATTTTTCATGATCTTGGAAACCATCTGAGCATCCAAGTACCACTCTCTGCTAAAAGCACAAATCTGTAGTTGAGTTGTTTCATCCCAGTTGATCAAAACCATCATCTTTCATCTGTCTCTGCTGTGCAGACTAGGTAAGTGAAATGCATTATGACCTGAGTGTTTAGATAGCTACCAAGAGAAAGGTCTGTCTGGCCTGTGGAAAAGCAGAGTTACCACAGCATAGTACAAAATGTGCAAAGGCAAGCAGGGAGAAGAGAATATATTTTATAAATATATTCTGCATTTTGCTTTGGAGGTGAGAGGAATCAAAATTGTTTTCTGCAGCAGCTCAGCATTTCTGCTGTAGAATAGGTGTTAACCAGTTTAAAAGACAGCGTGGTATTGTTGCTTATGTTTATGACATATATGTCCATGTTAAAAAATTTATGCAAACTTCTGAGATTTTTTTACTGCAGAATACTAGTTGAGATTACAAAGACCACTTGTTTCAACAACTCATAGTGTATAATAATTTTTTTGTATTATAGTATTTCTTTTGGTTCATGTGTTGCAGCGTATGGGTTATACTTTGAGTCTTGCCCAAATACAGATGCTGCTTGAAAATGAAAGGCTAGAGCATATTTTGCATGATTGTAAATGCTTGCTTTCCTGAAAATCCATTGTAATTTATTTACCTGTTTTTGATAGCCCATGAGAACTGTTACCATAGAGCATATTTTGGCTTGTGGTAGATGCTGGTGACTCTTGCTGGCAGTTTAACCGTGGAACTTCTGAATGAGCTTTAGACTTTTTAATCAGTCAGTTTAGTTTACTTAGATATTTTAGCTTTTTAGACCAGAAATGCATTTTGAAAGCAAGCAATTATCTTAAAGCTCAGTATAACTTTGAGAAAGCTGTAAATGCTGGAAAGGGAAAGGTCATGACAAGAAGTGGAGTCGATGCAGTTTCAGTGCTGTTGTAGTTACAGTATTCTTTCTTCAGTCATGATGTGTCTTGGTGTAGGTACACACAATTTTATAAATAATGGTTGAGGTTGTGTAATGCTAAAACTACTGTAAGAAAAGGAGGAGACAAATGCATTTTCTGTTAGCGGCAGCAAAATGAAGTATCCATTCAGTTTTGTTTAACTGGTGTGGAGGAATTTGGAGTAGCCTGTAGGGAATGGATTGGTTTCCCAGCAATTCAGCAGGCTGCAGCTGACAGAAGTCCCAAAGGGGCTGTTTGCTGCTCACAGCTAAGCAGAGCCGGGTTTAGTCTGGAGACACAGCTTCCATTTACCAGCTCCTCCCTTTCTGCAGCTGCCCATCTTGGGTGGGAGCTGTCTCCCCAGGCAGGGCATCCACCTGCACAAGGGATGCAGTGAAACCCTGTATTCTCCTGCAAATGACTGTACCTCTTCTGTAGAGCTTTAAACCTTGATTTATAAATCGTAGCACATAAAGAGGCATCGGCCATTAAGAAAAACAGATTTAAGTTCCAGAGCGACTGCTGTTTTGGCACAGCAGGAGACCACAGCTCTTTTCTGGAGGAAACACTTGCTGGGCATCATGGATTAAGTTATCTACGAGGCATTTTCAAAGATGACTTCTGCTGTGGGAGAACTTCTAGTAAAATTCAAATTTGTATTTGGAAAACACGGAGAACCTAGAAAAGGTGGAAGTTAGGGACAGGCATGTAAAGATAGCAGAACAGTTCAATGTAAGACAGCACAAAATGTAGAGTTTGCAAAAATTCAGGTGGAGAAGCAGTGTAATGTTTTCCAATAGGATGAAAATAAGTAGGTAAAAGTTGGATAGCTAAAACTGAATGTTGGCCAGGCAGAGGAACAGTGATGGATATTGAAGGGTCAGGCTTGGCCAAACCTTGAAATAGGAGTCTAGGGTCTTACCACAAAGCAGCTAGTATAGAAATAAAAATAATAAATCAGGTGTTGTATTATGACACATCAGGATTGCAGTCTGTGTCACTATTTGAATTTGATCTGTGGAGAAAGCAGCATATATATATCTATATATATATATATATATATATATAATCAGAGACAAGATAGAAAAAAGGTTAGGAGCATTCCACCAAGAGGAAAAGAAAAAACCAACCCAAATTCCACAAAAAAAACATTTTCTGTATGAGGATAAGACCTTTGGATGGGCAGAAGGAGATGAAACTCTTTGCTGGAGTTCACTACTAAGGTAACTACTATCTGGGATGCAAGACAAGGAGAGAGGCTTCCAAGAAGTTTTATTGCATACTGTCATAATAAGAGAGATGGTTTTAATTGTTACGGGCAAAAATGTATCCTTGGAACACTCTCCCTGACTTTTGGAGCAACACCAGTGATTAACTTGGCTTGGTTAACATGCAGCTGGGTTGCCAGACTCATAATTGCAGAAGTTTTAATTTCCCAAAAGAGAGAAAACAGTTTTAGCTGCACTTCAAGGGCAAGAAACTAGACTTGCTGTGTTCTCTGGGAATGAGACACCATGAAATGTTAGGCTTCAACTACATTGTATCCTGATGTCTGTAATAACAGTAAGGTGTCCTCCACATCTGGAGAGTATTTACTGTGTCACTTTAAATAATGATTACAGGGTATTGCTCACCTCTGTATGACAGGCTAGCAGAAGTATTTTGTTCTCCATGTGTCCTACTCTGTAATCCTGCTATGCTGAAATTGAGTCTGTAAATTTAAATTTGTCCAAATTTACCATTAAAACACTTAATATTTATTTTTAGAGTAAAAACAGAAGACTACAACATTCAGTGCTAAGCAATTACAGGAGAGATACGTACTGTGGCCATACATTACAGCTGTGACTCCACTGGAGCAACCTCCAAGGTTTAGCTCAGATGCACTAATTCCAGATACCTGCAGTCCTGGGCAAAGTCTCCAAACAAGGGGAGTCAGGATTGAGTTAGCAGGAAAACTCATGGTCAGTGTGATACACGTTTATATCTCACTTCAGATGCTGCTGTGTTTGTGCCTTGAGAAGTAAGAGATAGCAAATAAAGTTTTTTGTGGCCTTATGGCATGGGAGGGCACTTTACAATTGTCTGTTTAATTCAGTTTTTACTGTCTCTGTGGGTGAATCTGTTTTGCAGCCCACTGCCTTTTGGAGAAAGAGCTCTAGTTCATGGTGATGTACCGTGGTTCAGTGGCAACAGATGGACCTTCAGACTAGGTCTCTGTAACCATTTCCACTTGGAATGAGGGGAAGGATAGGTGCTCAGCCCTTGACAGTGTAAATGTAGGGCTGCCTTGAGGTGCTGCTTTGTGGCAGTGTGAAGTTGTCCCAGCATAGAGAAGAAATTTACAGAGCTGCTCTCAAGCAGGATAGTGAGTCTTGCTGCCAAGAGATCAAAGTTGTGTCTTTTCTATTGTGTTAGAGTTGTGGCCTTGGTGAAACTGTGATTTCCCTTAGCCTGTTTACCATGTGCATGAGAGAGAGAGAGGGAAACAGAGATGCTTTAAAATTATTTAATAATCAATACTCTTAAGACTTGCTGAAAGAAGGTAACGTGGAAAACCTGACTGGATGATTTCAATGACATCCTAATTTATAATGCTGTATGTGTGCTATATTGTATGCTATCAAATTTTCAGTTATCTCTTTAAAATGAACCTGGTTATGTAAAGAGAAACATTTCCATCCTTCCAGCTGCTGCATGGGAAAAGTGTTGAGAGCAGAGTGTGATTCACTGATCCTTGCCTGCTTGAGAGCTGCAGCTGGAACCTCCTCATGAGCAGCTCCCCAAGGCTAGGATGGGAAAGATAAACGGATATTTGGCAAACTGATTAGCAAAGCCTTTCCACACTTCCTGGGACACTGCCAGATAGTGGAGAAATGGAAATGTAATTGATCACAGGGGCTGGGTTTTTTCTGCTGGTTAGAAAAAGGCTGAAGAAGCAGGAGTTGCCTTGAGGGAAGCAAAGCCCTACTATCTGAAGTCAGACAAGTCTTGCTCTGGCTCAGCTGTGATTTGTTTCCAGTGCTCTTTAAGGTGCTGTTAGTGACATTCAGGTTGAGGGATACTATTGAACTGTATTTAGTTTAGCTTTTTTAAAGCTACAGTAATAATCCCCAGTCTCTTTGGGAGGGGGAACAGATGCCTGACAAGCCTCACACACACCAGGTTAATAGTGAACCTTGGCTGAGATGCAGCCTGAGCTGCCTGACAAATTTACCAGGGCTGCCACTCATTGAATTGGGTAATATGTAAACATAGTAATGTTTGTATGCAAAATGATTAGCTGCTACAGCCTCAGCTGAAGTATTTGAAAAATCGTGTCCCAGCTCTGAAATTCTGAGGTCGCATGCAGACGGGAGATTTCAAGAATAAGCATACATAGATTCTTCTTATTTTCCTTCTAGTTTCAGAGCTGTTTGATTATACTCAAGCCATGCAGACAAGCTTTTCTCAGCAGTCAGCAGATGTGGAGTTTTTTAAACATGCTTGTAGTGATGTCAGAACTGTAGCAATTGGGGGGTGTGTGAAAATACCAGGACTAAAAACCAACATCTGCCTTAACATGAAGGAGGAACAGTTTTCTAAGACCAAGTAGGATCTTCTGCTGTCATCTTCTTGTTCATGAAGGTGTTGTCCTCTTCTCCCTTGGTTTATAAATATAACTATCCACATTTGAGAAATGGATGCAATAAAGATAACTAGTATCCTCTCTATCAGGCAGCATTTTATTAAGTCACTAATTCTGTTGCAGGCAGATTTATATAAGCATTATGTGCTTTGGTAATCTCTTTTATGTAGTTAGAGAAGAAGATAAAAATGTAATAACATTCTATGTTCTGGCAAGCTGCTACTTTAGATGTTGCTCTTGTTGTTTCCTTTGATTGCCTCTTTGAAATTGTATTTTCCCTTTACTGTGTCTGGCTTGCTGCACAGTGCCTTTTAACAGTGGAGGTGAGTTTTGATATTCTGTAACCTTTGTTAAAGCACATTGATTGTTTTTCAATTATTAACACTTATTGGATTGTACTGTATTTCCACAGAGGATTTCATTGCACAGCCTTGTTTAACATTGCTTTTGCTTAGCTTGGATACAAAACCCAAGTCTAAAAGCAAATACTTTGGCTGAAACTTTTGCATGTTTTATCAGTTATGGATTACCAGGTGTTTGGCATTATTGTCTTTACCCTTGATAAAATACAGCTATTAGCAGCTCAACCAAGGCTGGACTGCACAGGATCTGCTGGTCAGGGGAGAGGTAAAACGTTGAAGAAAAAAAGAGTGGGGAAGGGGGAATAAGTTGTTTGGAAGTAGCTGTTTTGACTGCTGTTTCTGCTTTCCTGCTTTGTATTCTCCTGTCTTCATTACTTCTGATATCATGGTGATTTTCATAATTTCCTTTGTGTTAATGTCTAGCAGTCCAAATTTGAAACCATCCACATTTTGAGAGTGTGTATGGCTGAGAATCCTGTTCCATTTCTCCCTGCCCCAAAAGTGTTCCCCTTCGTGAAAAGTTCTTCCAAATAGCTGACCAAAAAGATGAAATATTACCAATATTATGTCTTGGTCATATGCAGCATGTGTCCTGTCAACTGTCAGCACTGGGTGAACATACCACTTGCTTGTGAATATTGTTTTTATATTTGGGATTTCATACTCTCATAGAGACTTCTGCTTCTTTGCTGTATCATCTAGCTATTTTTAACTTCTTACTTTCTTGAGAACCTGCTGTGTATATTAAAAACATGTGGGTACCAGAACATGTGTTTCAGTGGAGCAGTGCTGAAAGCCAGAGGATTGTGTTGGTAAATGCACTGTGAAACCTAGTACCATAAGAAGGTTCTTCATCATTCTAGGGTGTTTTTTCTAGCATGTTTGCAGAAGAATATCCACAAGGCTGAGTGAGGCATCCTCATTGTTAAAAATGTGGTATAAGTCAAATGAACATTACAAACTTGGAAGATTGTGAATATAGTGCAATTGAATGCAAAATGCATAATTGCTTGCAGGATATGATACAGGAGTGATTCTCCTTGTTAGATGGCTGTAGAAGTACTGTATTTTGTGACTGAAATTACTATTGCAATTTTTTTCCAGGCGACTGGCTGGCAATGACCTTACTTTCATCCATCCAAAGGCCTTGTCCGGGTTGAAAGAACTCAAAGTTCTGTAAGTAACTGGGTTTTAGAGTTTCATAGCTAGCTGTATGCTTCTGCTTTCTTAGTGCATAGCCAGACTGTTTACTGGTAGGCTGGAGGAAATTCTTTTGCCCTCTGTCCTCCTAAAGTATAGCTCTCCTACTTTGTTTTTGTTTTTTTTCTTTACAAAGCCTGCTGGATGTGGTTAAGATGACAAGATGAACTTGACTAAACTATAATTATTGCCTTTTATTAGAACACCTCTTTGTTTCTGAAGTATATTTTGTAGCAGAAGAATCAGAGGAAAAATCCTAAAAAGGGCATGTAAGCTTTTGTTGTCCTTCACCCCTTCAGCAAGCTCTGTCAGGTGCCCTGACATTATCAGGTAGTACTGTTGCTTAGTAGGTTTAATATGCTGTTTGAATTCTTCCCTGCTGGCAATAGAAAAAACTGCTATAGTTTGATGCTTCTCTAGGTGAAAATGGCTTACTGTTAAAAAAACCTTTTGTTTTTCTTTCTGAGATAAGAATTTTTATGGCAGTAGTTTTTCCATAGCTTAGGATAAAGAAAGCTTTCCGTTATTTAAGATTTTAAAAAACTCTATTTGAAAACTGTAGCATTTCTGATGATATGAATACTTCCAAATGCTAGCAGGGTAATAGGTAGTTAAAGAGTTTTTGTTGTTTTTTTTTTTTTTTTAATAGCAGACCTTGAGGTTTTAAAGAAAAAAACAGACACTATTACCAGGGTACAGATTAGGGAACTGCCCATTTGCAGTACTATTTAATATGATATTTTGTAAATTGAATGCAAAGTGTCAAAGCTCTTGAAGGCATATCCATTGCAATACTAACATTGGAGGTGCCTGAAATTCTAGCAGTTCTTAGAAAAATGTGGGACATCTTAATTTTAACAGTTGGCTTGTCTACTTGAAGTTTTACCCTAGTATGCACCAAAACTGAGTAAGATTTTATAAAGTTATTTGCATTCTCTTTATAAAAGAACTCACATGACACACATTGTCCTATGAGAGAATTTTGAAGAAACCCACAACAGTATAGCTTAATTCAGCTTGGCCCAGTGGTGCTTTGTTGTGAGTACACTTTTTAAATTTGATTAATGTATTGTGTATGGGTGCGACCTCAGTAAAAATTAGAGGTTTGTGTGTTTTCTAGCATATATAAAATAATTCCACAAGAAAACAATAAAATATTATCTCTTGTAGCAAATTTGTCCTGGTGTTAAGTTGTTTAACCTCTTCAGCGAGTTCCCAAGGGAATTTCAGCATATTGTGTCAGAGCTTATTCTCTGCAAATTAATGCTGCTGATGAATGAGTTGTAAATAAAACTGAAATATACTGTTTTCTTGTTTCATTGTTGCCTTTGGGTATCTGGTCTTGATAATCCTACGTGCATTTACATACCCTAGAAATCTGGGAAACCACAACAGGACTATGGGCTTTTCTGTTACCTGTACCTTTGATGAAGATGATTGTCAAGTTCTGCTTTATTAACATGGTCGATTTTTACAGAACCCTACAGAACAATCAGCTGAAGACTGTACCTAATGAGGCCATCAGAGGATTAAGTGGCTTGCAGTCCTTGTAAGTTGCCTTACTTTGCTTTTGGTTTTGGATTGTTCTCCAAGGTCTGTTTTCAGTCACTGTACGCCTTTGCTTCATTCTGTGGAGTTATGAATTACAGTAATGTATGTGTAATAATGGACCTGGAGTTTCTGAAAGTGCAGTTGCAACTGGGACAAAGTTTCACAATTAAAATTCATGAGGAATTTTATTTGTCATCTTTGGTGGAGTGACCCAAATGTAAAAACTCTTTCAAAACTCAGACACTGGGTGCAAGATTGCTGTATTCATGCAGGGGTGGTGTAGTTAAACTCTAAGCCCTCTTGCACATCCTTAGGTATTTAAGCAGTTCTTAAATGTTGTGCAGAAATGAATGATGCCCAAATCTGGTGTACCCAGAGCAGGAAAAGGGGTTTCTGGGAAGAAGTATTGCTTGAGACATGCATGGTGTTGGCTTTACAGGAAGGTGTTGAAATCTCAGACAGTTATGAATACCTCAGCGATTATTGCTAGTTGCACACAAGGTATTTAATATGTGTTTATACTATCTCATGGCTTATTATGTTTTATAAAGCATTCTAATCAGGCCTTAATAGTTAGTTACAGCTCTCTAGGTGGTAGATGCCTATCACTGTGAGGAGGAGGAGATGGGAGGGGCTGCAAAACTTTTCCTCCTTCCGGCTTGCCTCCAGAGAGAGAGAGGGGAAAAGAGTGTAAGTTATCTGTTCTCTCTCTGCCAAAGTTCAGGTTTCTGGCTCAAGACCCTGTTTCTTTCAGATTATAGATTTTTGAAAAAAAAAATTTTGCAAAATAGATTTGCAAACTATTGCACGACTTTTGCAAAGGTATTTTTCGGCATTCCTTAAGCTTGGATCTTCCCCCTACTTCTTGTAGCTGCTTGGATGTTCCAGTAAGTAGTGAATTGAACATCCACATATAACTCTTGTTTTTGCATGTGCATAGAAGGGAAAATACCTCAGTCTTGGTGCAAATACTATGTGTTGTAATAAGAGCCCTTCGAATTGCATGACAAGAATAAACCTTTGGTAATAATTTAAAACAAAGCAAAAACATCTTCCTGGCTTCCAGCATTTCTTTGATGCCAAAAAGAGACACTACTTTAGTAAAAATGTTTGTCTGCAAATAATCCATTTCATATTCGGTGAGCATTCTTTTTTCTATACATATTTACAGTAATGTTTGTTCTCTAATTAAAGTTTAATATAGTAAGTCTCCAGTTGCTGGAGATAATTTGATGATAGTTTTATGTGCAAAAGTGAACAAAATTTAAGGGAAAAACAATGTATAAACTAAGACATCATCTGTCACTTTTTAAAAATTCATAATGTTCTTTAATATTTTTGGAAAGATGACTATATTGGAACTATTTTTTAAAAAGCCTTTTAGTTTAGTTTTTAGTTTTAATTTTTTAGTTTAGTTTTGATAAAAATAGTAAGATTATTTTGTAAGATTGTGTAATTTAATCACTATAATCACTTAACCAAAGCATCCTTACAATTAAGATATAATAGTAAAAATTTAAAATGTGGTGAGATATCCCTTTCTAGGATCTTCATTGTTCAAGGGCAAATGATTAACTACTTCAATTTTAGGATGGTGAAAAAGGAGGAAATTAGGTTAGTAAGTAGTAGCAAGCTTCTTGTTACTTCTTTTTCTGAGGAAAACCAAATTGAGATTTCTAGATAACTGTTGGAAATACAGTGGGCAAATCCAGTCTGGAAGTCAGTGGTATCAGAATCTCAGACAGTTCTGAGTTGGAGGATCACTGAATCCAGCTCTCTAGGGAATGGTCCACACAGGGATTGAAGCCATGATTTTGGTGTTAGTAGCACCATGCTCTGACCACGTGTGCTAATCTGGCAAGCTCAGGGAGATATTGTCATGGGCTTCTTTTTTTTTTTCTTCCATCCACTGATGTGACTCATCCTTTGGTTTGTCCCTCTCCCTTCCTGAGAATGATACCTGTCTGCATTGCAAGACCACTGCAATTTGTTAGAATGGGCAGGAATTTGAGAATAAAATGGGTTTTGAGACAAGTGTAGTGGGAGATGAAAAGCATTTTTTCTATTCTGTTTGTTTACTTCACCAGAATGCATTTCTGTGATGTTAATGAATTTCAGGAAGACTTTGTTAGCATTACTCATTTATAATTACACTGATTATGCATATCCCCAAGTAATGTAGGTAGCACCTTCTGGCAAAGGAATATAAGAATGGTCCTCTGAATTTGGTGTCTGAACATGGAAACATAAGTGTCAGCATGCTGCTTTATTGTATTAAAAAAAAGGAAAAAGTTATTTATTCCCCTCCCTAAGGAGTTTTTGTGAATTCAAAACTCCCAAGTTCTTTTAAAACAACTCATTGCAGAATATATGTTAGAAAACCTGCTTCTACTCTTTTATACAGTCTCCATCCCAAACCTGCAAGTTTAAACATTACTGAACTGTCCCTCTTTTGGCAGTTTCCCAGTTTGCTCTCAAGTACTGTTCAGGAGTATTTTTTTCTTGGTGAAGGCACAAGTTACTTCCTCATAAAACTTCATAGTATATTGATAATAATTTTATTTGAAGCACCTTTACAACTGTTTTCTGTCTTAATGTGCTCCAGTTTTTAGCTTCATAGGTATGTGGTATGTATTAACAAACTCAGTAAACATACCAGGGTGGAAATAAAGAAGAGAGTTTTAGGAGCTTCATGATCTGTAGTGTTTATATTACAGCTGATGAATAGCCAGCCTGGTTCAGAATACTAAATGACAGCTCTTTCTTTTCTGTTTGCATTGAATGTTTTTCCCAGTTCTGGCCTCCAAAAGAGAGTTATAATTGGGTTCTTTATATGGAGGTGAAATTTAGCAAAATCAAGGAGTTTTCTTGAGTGGAAGCTTGCACCCCAGAAAAGTTTGTGGCAGGATGTATGCTGACATTGCAAGATGCTGTGGTAGGTGTGACTGTGGGACAGCTCTACCAAGGGAGAAGCCACTGGTTGTCCAGCTTGTGCCTGCCTCTTTTAGTGCCAGAAAAACCTGACAGAGAGCTTCACAAGTGAAAACAATAGTCTTGATGCATTTGGATTACTGCAAAGCATCCACAGCATGTTTTTGTTATGACAAAGCCATGAAGTGGTATACTTTGTATTTTAGGTCTGGAAATGGTATTGGTGAGGTTCATGGGCAATGCAAGGGTCAGACACAGAGCAAGAGGTGCAGCTCAGCAGTGTGTGAAGCTGCTTCCTGAGAAGGACCTGCAAGCCATTAAAAAAGTCCTTTAAGTGCCTTGGCACATTTGACTTTGATGACTTACTTTGGTAACACTGTTTATTCTGAGCTTTGACCCAGAATCTGAGGATTTGTAAAATGGGTCTGTAAACTGCAGCCATTTTTAGGCTTGCTCTGATTTACCACAGAAGCCCAGCTACATAGGACTAGTAGGAATATTCTAGTACAATTCCCAGTGTGTGACGAATATTGGAACTACACTATTTAAACAAAGACTTTCAGATGCTTTACAAAGAAAAACTTTATTCCACTTGAATAAGCCCACAAACCTAATTGCCACTGTGCATTTGCCATCGAATCCAGGAGTCTTTTGAAAGCCTGTCAATATCTGCTAATGTATTTGGTATGATTTATTGTAATTGTAGTTCTACTGTCCCAGCACATGTGCACACTTGTCCACACGCAGGGAATATTGGAGCATTCTGCAGCAACAGTTCAAGGCACTGCAGCCTGGCTGTTCTGCCAGATTCCCAAGCTGTGGGGTTTGGGATCGTGCCAGTGCAGTACCCAACTGTGATAGCTCCTGCCTTTCTTGTTGTGTGGGTGTTCCTCTGGGCTGCACGGGTGAGTGTCTTTGTGCATGTGATCAGCAGTCATTTTCTGCAGTACCTGGTGGCAGTTCTGCCTCCCTGAACAGCCCAGTCTGCTCTCAGCAGGATCATAACCAGTTTTCAGTCTCTGCTTTCCTGTCTTAGGAGACCAGAGCAGGCTCGAGGCACAAAAAGGCAGGAGGCGTGGATGTGCTGAACTGGGATGGGATAATATTTTCTGGGAGTGGGAATCATCTTGGCCCAGGTAGGAAAGACTAGGGTCCTATTGTAATAAATCAGCCAAGATTGCATTTTCCTCCTGCAGGAAAAGCCAATTATTTATTCACACAGCTTATTTTATACAGTTTTTACAGACCTTGTGTGAGACACTGATTGGTTATTGGTTTTCTTGCCAGTTACTCCATTGGTTAGTAAAAGGTATTTTACTTGTCTATCAAATTTCTCTATTCTTGGTTAGTTTGCACACTTTGTTCACTGATTCCCAGGTGCAAATGGTTCTCTTACCAGAATAGCTTGTTGTGTTGTTTTCATGCTTAAGATTGTTTTCACATGAGAGCAGGCAAGTTACTTAGCTGCACATAGAAGTGACAATCTAGCTATTAATTTAGCAGAGAGCAAGGCCTGATTTTATGAGGCCTTTCTTTTATAATTTATCTACCTGGCTGTGACAGGGTCCTAGTGTAGAACTGAAAGGAATGTGAGCAGAATCATGCTTTGCAGGGTAAAAATGTATGGCAAAAGCATGGGGACAGAGAATGGAAGCATATTTCAGTCAGGACACATTTAAAATACGTTCTGTAGCACGTATCAGCTACAGTCTTGCATTTCTAGCTGTTTTGTATTTTAGGAAGGATTCCTTATACAGATCACCTTAATATCTGTATTTATTTAAAAAGTCAAATCTAGAAACATTCTGCTGGTAATGAAACTGCCCAATTTTCAGCCATAGTTCACATTGCTGACAATTTCAGTAAAGTAAACCATAAATGCAAAATGTGTCAGAAGGGAAGATTCCTGAATTTGGCGAGAAGAATGCAAACATAATCTTACGTAAAAATACACAGTTCTGTTCTAATTCTGCTATTTTCTTCTCAAAGAGTGCCTTAATGCTCTTGTTTAGATACTTTTGTGATGCTGCATTGTAGAGTTTGGAAGGACAAGACGTGTCTGTAGGGACAGTAGTATTTGGGAGGAGGCAGTGGAAGGTGTTCTTCAACAGCAAAGACTAGATGAAGTTAAGAAGCTTTAAGTAGTTTAATATGTAGTATCCACCCCTAACTGTGGCAGGTGTCTTTTCAGCTAAGCAACTTTTAATGGTTTGTCTTCAGAGGTTTTCTAGTTTCAGCTTTGTGGTTATTAAGGGGTTAAAGGGCATCAGCCCTTAGATTTAGTCTGTGTTACCATATGGGATTAATCAGAATGGGAATGGAAGAAGTTGGCACATTTTCTCTTTGACCTGCAAAACCAATACAGTCTTAAATACACTGAATACGTTTTTCTTCCTTAACTGTTTGGAGTTAAGAATATATAAGAGCTCTTCTGAGCATATCTGATAGTGCTGAAAAATTTTAAATATACTGCTTTGTATACTTCCCATTTTTCTATGCCATCTTTACGTGTAGAAAGTGTTCTGATTTTCTTGAAAGTGAGACAAAAACAAATGGTTTTTTGTGAACTTCAGGAATTTCTGGGATTATTGTAGTGCCTTTTTTTTTTTTTTTTTAAACTGCCACAGCTTGCTTAAGGAATTGCTAAGTTTAAATTAAATCAGGGAATTATTTAGAAATTGAATGATCAAAAACTTAGATGGTGAAAGTTAAATAGCATGTAGGCAAAATCAGCTGGAATCCTCTGTGGGTACTTTGCAGCAAACTGACCTCTGACTGGTACCACCTCAACATTCAGATGGAAGAAACAGATACACTGGCACATCAGTACTAGTGGTTGAAATAGCTTTGGCATGTACCATTAGTTTCTGAGGGCTGCTGTAAATTTGTCTTTGAATAAAGCAAATCCTTGTATTGATGTTCTCAGCGTATAATGCACAGAGAGCCACTGCTTGACAGAGTGAGCAAACTCTCTAGTGTTTTAGAGTGCCTGTGTTAACATGGGTTATTGCCTCCCACTGCAGCAGGATTTCCCAGGTACCAGGCTTATCAGCACTCAACTTCAAGACCTAAAAATCTACTCCACTGTTACTGGAGTGACTTCTTTGTAGTTTTTGAAGGAGCTCTTTAAAGAGCAATGTTCTTCAATAATTGCCATTGAGCAGAAGTGGTTTAACACAAGAGCTGGGAGTGATTTGCCTTTTATTAACATCAGCAGTAAACTCCTGCTGTACAGGGCTGTTAATTAGGCTATTAGTTAAAAGTTAGGCTGTTAAAATTTCCTAATCACTGAAGCCTGGAAGACTGACTGTGGTCCCAGATGGGAGCTAGTGAGGCTGGGAGGCCTCTCAGGTGTTACCTGTGGGGGATGCAGGCTGTAGGGCAGTTGCCCTAAGCAGTGTGTGTACATTTGTATGTGCAATTTCATTTTTATGTGTGTGTTAGATTTGCAACTTCTGCTCATTTGAACTGAGGCAGCCGTTCTTACTAGTTCTGGTTTCCTTAAAGCAGAATCAATTGTTTGAAAACCTTGCTATGCCCTGTTTTAACAATATCTCAAATACTGATGTAAGAGCTGTTGAATGTTTAGGTTTCTGTCATCCTCCTGCTCTTTTCTTCTGGAGTTAGTGCTTGTGTGAGGAGGGAACATGAGAGGAATAAAAGTGACTATGACAGCTCCACAACTGAACTCTTAATTTATAGACTAAAATCTAAAGGTCTCTCGCAAGCCAGTGCCTATAAGGAAGCTGGAATTGGAGTAGCTTCTGAAAGATTAAGGTACATGCTGCAAGCTCTGATTTAATGAATATACTCGTATCTTTAAAATAGAATGGAAAAAGACAGTCTTTCTACTAGTCCAGTCCAGAAGAAAAAAATAACCATGGCATATTAGGCTCTTAGGAGACATGAAGGAACACAAAAAAATTGTCTGAGGCCAAATAACTTAAAAACATCTCTTTCAGTTTCCTAGCATCCCTGCTCATTGCTGGTGGTGAGTGGTGGTGGTCTTTCCCCTATTATCTTCCTTGGTGTGGGCTGGAGCAAATAAATCCAGCAGCTTGGATGGCTGTGGACAGTCACCAGATTAAAGCACACTTACTTGGGTGCTCGATCCACCTCTTCTGGGGGACAGAGGCCTTGGCAGAGCAGACCAAATTTCAGGGTCTGACATCATCTCCATGACCACCTTTGTTCTCCCTGGCTGAGTTCAACTTCCCAGTGTGTCTGTTCACCTCCTTCTCTAAGGGTGGGAGAGGAGGAGCAGGGTGTGTGCCTTTTTGGTGTGCTTTTGTTTTCCTAAGTCTCCTAGAATAAATGGAGTTTAGCAAGGCACCAGTGGAAGTACAAGTGCACTAGATGAGTAGGCACAATGGTTGAGGCCTGTCTCTTGAGTATGCTGCTTCTCTTAAAAAAAACCCAAACCAACCCCTTCCCCCAACAAAAAAAAAACCTCAGAAAAAATAGGGGGGAGGGGTAGAGAGAAATTAGAAGATTCAGGTATGTTTATTCCATTGGGAAATAATTATTTGATCTTCAGGAAGCTGTGTAAATTTAGAAGAGAAGAAAGAGGTAATTTCTAGTTGCTTTTTTTTCTGAAGAAGAGCCTCAGGCTTTTTTCCTCTTTCCCTCCGGCCTCTTAATTTTCTTTCTTTATTATTATCAGACTTCAGTTTCTCTGAAATGTTCTAGTCTCCATGCAGCCTAAGAGCATTCAAGGAGAGTATCATACACACCTGTCAGACATGGGGCAAATGATAAGGGGATGACAGTATATGAACCATCAGATTTAACTCCTTGACATATAGCTTTAGAGCTAATGGCACCTCACTCATCTTAGGAGAGAGCTTTGACTGCAGACCATTTTGTACATTCCCACTTAATAGTAATAGTATATTTTTCATTTGATTGAATGTATTTTTTTACTTTTTATTCATGGAAATTTAGCTGATTACTTTTTTTAATAACAATTTGAAATATGCAAACCTTGTGCATCACAACAATAAACCTCTGTTTTAAGGAAAAGTGTGTTAAATTTGTGATCAGACTTGTCTTGTGCATTAGTTCCTAGTCAGGGTTGTCTTCTCCCTTTGAATTCTGCATGTCCTTTAAGTGTTGGGATCCAGATCTGTTGTGACTTTGCCTGGGGACAAATGCACTAAAATCACTTGGTCCACACTGCCTGCCCAGAGAAGGACAGCATGAACAGCTGGAGGAAATTACTTCTGAAACTAACCCAGCTAGACTTTCAAGAGCATATCTGATCATGGCTTAGAAACCAGAGAGTGCTGATGTGATTCCAGAGCTGTGCTGATTTGTACCTTAATGAGCATCCATGTTAATGGCGGAGGGTGTGTGTGTTCTGTCTCCCTGCATGGCAGCACCATGCTCCATAGCTGCTACAGCAGGCATTTCAAATCACTTGTGCAAGGTGTCTTCTGTGTTTGCAGCCAAGTTCAGCTGTGTGTTGACCTAGAGAAGGCAGCCTTTAGTCAGAGGGCCATCAAATATTGCCCAGTGCTCTCTGCTCTGTGCTTTCTCAGAACTATTAAGGTGCATGGACTATGGATGTTTTACTTCTTCCCAGGATATTGAATAATCTCTGGGTATTAGATATGCCCCCTTGTCCTCTTTTAGTTACTGCAAAAACTATTGTGGCTGGAACCAGAACAGTTACTATGTCTAATTTTGCAATTGGCATTCATTTAGGGAAAAGGTATGATGGCAAATCCAGTGATGTATGATAGTTAATAATGCTGACATGCTATTTTGTGTTTTGTTGTGGAGAATATTGTAGAAGATCGGGTTGCAAGACAGCAATCACTTTCAGTTGAGATATTTTATTTGTTGGGATAATTCATAACTCTGACTTTGTTCACAAACAGCTTTTAATAATCTTGTTCTCTAAAGTAGTTGCTTTGTTGCTGTATAGCAGTACCACAAAACAAAGCATACAACAGTATATGATGCTATAAACAAGGTAGATGTAGGGGTAGTCCATTCAAATGAGTAAATGCTTCTGCAATCTTAGATATGATATCAAGCTACTGTTTTAAGGACTTGTTTGCAGTGTTAGGTGCTGGGGGTTTTTTGGGAGATGCCTTATACAGTTATTAATTCATTTTCTTTAGCTGATTATAAGCATATGAATTTGTTCAAATGCTTTATTAAAAATGTTTGAAAAGTTTATCATGAAACTATTTTATGGGCTCTCAATCTGTCTTGGAAGTGCTTTCATGCACCAATAAAATGTCAAACTTGGCAGTATTGGAATATTTCAGTGGAAGATACACGAGCTTGGAAAGAGGGTTCCTGAACAGCAGGACCCAGCTGCTGTGTTTGCTGGGCTGCAGTGTGGGTTTGCTAAGGAGCTCCTTGTTGTACCGCAGGCGACTGGATGCCAACCACATCACTGCCATCCCCGAGGACAGCTTCGAGGGGCTCGTGCAGCTGCGCCACCTCTGGCTGGACGACAACAGCTTGGCGGCAGTTCCCGTCTCCCCGCTCAGCAACCTCCCCTCCCTGCAGGCCTTGACGCTGGCTCTCAACAGGATAACCCACATTCCCGACTATGCCTTCACAAACCTCTCCAGCCTTGTTGTTCTGTGAGTCTTTGTCTTCCACGCATCGCTCGGCTTTTCTCCTCGCACTTTCGATTAATCCAGGGTGCCACTGAAAATGCTTATTTTGCTGTGTTTTAGCTCAGCTGATTAGTGACAGCCTATCCTGCCAATGTGAGGTGGTACCATGTATGTTAGAGAACCTGCTGAAGGTTTGATGAAGACTTTCTCCTAAACAAAGTCACATAGGCTGTGTCACATAGGCTGTGGGTAGTCAGATTTGATTTCTGACATCTCATTATATAATGGGTATTTCAAAACAATGGCTGTCAGAGAAAGCTTCCAGAGATTCTAAATAAGAAGA
Organism: Tychaedon coryphoeus; assembly: GCA_013398595.1. NCBI lineage: Eukaryota > Metazoa > Chordata > Aves > Passeriformes > Muscicapidae > Tychaedon > Tychaedon coryphoeus. The sequence continues at coordinate 290,321 of WBND01000749.1, read as the reverse complement.
AAAATTTACCTATTTTATCTGAAACCTGTTTCTTTTTATTCTTAAAATCTCCATGAAAAATTAGTTTGATTTCTGTGTTTGTTATATTTTTTATCACATTTCTGAATAGCGATTAAAGATTTAAAATAGGTTGTCTTGACTGCAAGCAATCTGTTCTTTTTCCATATGAAGATGAAATATTCTGTCTGGAAGTGAAATATATTCTTCTGCGTTATCCACCACATGCAATACTTTTTTTTTTCCTGAACTATTTAACTCTCTTGATTTCATAGAAATATCTGCTAATTTGTTAACTTATATGAAATCATTAACTTGCTTTGGTTTTGTTTTTCAGTCATCTTCATAATAATAAAATAAAAACTATAGGAAAACACTGTTTTGATGGATTAGACAACCTTGAAACCTTGTAAGTATGTTTCTTAAAATAGTTTGTGGTCAGTGTTTGTCTCAATCTCACTTAGTCAAGGTTGCCATACTGATATGATGGAAGTTTGGCAAATCAGGTGTATGTGCACTGTGCAACACATGCCACTGACACTTGGGTCCAGCTCAGGTTTGGACCTGAAGGCTGCTATCAGTGCACTGCTCCACCATAGCTAATGAACTGTGTTGAGAAGCAGGTAAATACTAGCCTGGGTGGAATGTCATGCTGGATAATGTGGCTCTAATGTTCCTAGCCCTGGTCTAGCTGGTGTATCTTTGCATAGCACTCTGCTGAGTCAGGTGGATAGATCACTAGTGTTTGAGCGGCCCCATGAGAGATAAGGGACAAATATTTGTATCTCAGATTTCCTGTAGGGTTAAACATGTATCAGATACATTGCCAAAGCTGTTGTGTGACAATAGGAGGTTTCTGAGAGGGTCTCAGAGGGCTGTTGCTCCACTGTTCCTCGTCCAAAACCTCCCTAGTGCCTCACTGGCAAGGAATGGCTTTTAGCTGCTTGGGTTACATTTCCTGTTTCCCTTCAGCTCACTCAGTGAGTGTCCAACAAGCAATATCTCCCTCAGCTGTGCCTTTTTTTTAATGCTTTGGAGAATGCTAAATAAGTGAAACTAATGAAGGAGGGCAAGGGCAAGCCAGTGACAACACCTGTTAACATGAGGAGCTTGCATGAGTCCAGAAATGCTGCTTCCTTCTTCTTGTCATCATCTTACAACCTCAGTTAAGTAATGATGTCCTGTGTAAATAGATACAGCTGATACAAGACTCTGAAAATGTTTTTTGCCATTTACAAGGAACCTCTTTTTCAGAGGTACTGACATTATTGCTGGAATAGTGACAAGTTAACTGAGAATTCAACAGATCCCCATCACCAATCTGTCATGAGGTTTTTCTGTGCTTCTAATCAGTATTTATGATTGGTTTTGCTGCACAATCTGCTTTTACATAATGGCTTCTTTACTGGTTGTTTTATAAAACCTTGACAAAAAGTATTCTTAGTAAGATGATGATAAAGAGTAGTCATTTGTATCTACTTATTTTTAAATCTTTGAAATTGTGGTTCATTTCTATGTAAATTCTGTTGAGGAAAAATCGGTGAGGTATTGAAAAATACTGAGCTTTGCTGTAGGGAAATATTATTTGACTTAATATGAATAATCCTCTGGGTACTGTTAAATATCTTACCTAAGTTACTGGCTGGTTATACAGCATGTAAAACATCAGCAGACTAAATCTAAGTTGAAGTTATTCTGTGGTCTAGTTAAAGGAGTTCTGAGAACTTTCTTCTTGCATTGGACTGTCTTAAACAAAAATTACTTTGACAATTCATGGCTACTGTTAAAAATTTTATAATGTTCTTGCTTTGTTTCTTCTAGGGATTTAAATTATAATAACATGGTAGAGTTCCCTGAAGCCATAAAAGCACTTCCAAGTCTAAAGGAGTTGTGAGTATTACTTACTCTTTTTACCACTTTTCGTTCTCCTTTCCATAAATACAAAGGTAAAGAAATTCCTGGATTTAAGAATGCTTGTCTCATTGTGCAGGAGTCTAAATTAGGTTAAGTTAAGCTAAGTGAAGCTATAATTAAAAGAAAATACAATCATCATCTAGAGAGGGCATGTGTTGAAAATTATTTTGGAGTTACATAAGCAGGCAATTTATTCAGGAGAGCCATTAGCATAGATCTTAATCACAAGAGGGTTTTGGCCTCCAGTAGCAGATTAGGTACTCATTGATGTTTTCCTTGTTCCCTCCTCAAGAGATGAGTAAGAAAAGTGAAAATACAGCATCACATTTGGTCAAAATAATTTCTTTTTAATATTCTAATATTTCTTTCTAATATTTCTAATATTTTCATTTTAGCTGATGTTTAGTAGACAGAAATCATGCCTTTAAAGTTATTCCTAGAGTAATTTAGTCCTGTTGCAGTCCTTGTTATGGCAGGATTGGGAATTGAGTAGATATAATGAAAATGACTACTGGTTGAATCTCCTGGCAGCATAGTTTTAATGCTGGGTTTTTCTTTGCTAATCTCTTTAGGGGATTTCACAGTAACTACATTTCCATAATTCCTGATGGTGCATTTGCAGGAAACCCTCTTCTAAGAACGATGTAAGTAATTTTCATCCATCCGTTTTTAGCCTTTAATGGACAGTGACTGTAAGAACAAACACTGAAACATTTTTTCATTTCCCAGACATTTGTATGATAATCCTTTGTCTTTTGTGGGGAACTCAGCATTTCAGAATCTGTCAGATCTGCATTCTCTGTAAGTACCTTCTTAACAATACCATGCGATAAATGGGTATGAAATGTTGTGGCTAAGAACTCTAAATAAATACATTTTCTTATACTCTCTTACATTAGAGCATTTTTTCAGTAAGTTAATAAATATTGTTATTGTTGGGAATATCTGGTTTCTTAAGAAGCTCTATTAAATATGCTCTGCAACTTTTTTTTTAATTACCTTTCTTAAGATACATAACCCAAGGCCAAATACTCAGATTCTTAGTTAAATAATCTGCAATATGTCCTTGGTGGTTTTTTGAGCAGGGATGTACATTGTGAGAATGTTTTGCAGGTTGGTGCATGTATGCTCTTAAAAGATATCACTTCTGGGGGTGATGAATAAGCAAAATGGATTGAGACTTTGAACTGCAAACTGTACCTTTCATAGCACTCATTTTGAGTTCGATGAATTCCGGTTGTTTGCTCATGGAGGAGTAATTTATTAAGCAAATGAGTAGCATAAGAAGCAGTGAAAAGTCAATCTTTCACACATTATTCAAGTGTAAAATTTAAAAGCAGTAAGGATGTTCATGTCTCATTGGTGTATATATTTACCTGATAATAAGACTGACTGTCAGAATTCAGTTTCATAATAGTTCACAGCTGATTTTCATGGTGTTTTTTTTAGGGTCATTCGGGGTGCCAGCATGGTGCAGTGGTTTCCTAATTTGACAGGAACCGTAAATCTGGAGAGCTTGTAAGTGTCTTCTGCAGAAATAAATTCCTGGGTTTGCCTCTTGGGAAGTAATTGAAATATGGTTAGTGGATCTGGAGAGCAACTGCATGTATGTTCTCTTCCAGTCAATAAATGTATTGATACAGTTTCTCTCACTGTGATACCTGGGTGCCACTTAATGGTTGTTTTAGTTTTTTTTAGTAGTAGGGGAAGCTGAGAAAAGCCTATGAAAAAGGCCACTGATTCTAACCCCCTCTCCCAGAAATGAAAAACAGAAAAAATTGTCCTTTTCCAAAAAAAGAAACAAAAACAGGAAAAAAATTAGATTGGTGAATCTAGCACCCTGACAGCATTCTATTCTTATATATCCTTGTTATGCCATCTGTCATAAACAAAACAAGCATTTATATGTGTGGGTTTGTTGGGTTTTTTCCCCCACAGAACTCTTACAGGGACCAAGATAAACAGTATTCCTGTTAATTTATGCCAAGAGCAAAAGGTGCTTCGAACTTTGTAAGTATACATATTGTGCCTCACTTCATGCATCAGAATGTTTTGAAAGAAACTTAAATCTAATTTAAAGTGTTGCTTTGAATTTTTCATCCTAGTAGTTCTACTCAAGTTGGAAATGTGGTTTCTTAATTTTTCAAATCAAGATTTTTGGCAGATTTTATATAATGCCTTACATTCCTTAAATAGAATCCCCTTTACAGGGATATGTTACATTTTTCATGTGTTATGAGAGATATGTAAGGTGGTGCTGCAGAGACCAGTCTTCAAATTTGTTCTGCCACCATTCATTCTTAACACAACAATAGTCATCTATTTTCAGAGGTTAAAGAAGAGTTTAGTTATAGTGCTTTGACTTCTTGTGTTCAGGAAGAGAGAAGAGAGCATCAGGAACCAAAAGAAATGGAGATGAGAATCAGGAGGAAGATAGCAATACAAAGGCTAGACATACAAAGCAGTGAGGATGTGTTAAAATTAATGCAAAAACACCTCAACTGGTAACTGAAACCATTAGGAGGATGGGGACAAACCATGTTTGCAAAGGATTCACGCAGGAAAATGTGGAACAAAAGAAAATCCTGCAAAAGGGAGGAGAAAAAATACGTTCTGTTTGATAGAAGAAAAACTGGGGAGGAAGAAATGATAAGTTGGGATTTATTTTCAAACAGCCATTCACCTTTCAAATAGAAATTTTAAGATTGTTTGATAGAAGAAAAACTGGGGGGGAAGAAATGATAAGTTGGGATTTATTTTCAAACAGCCATTCACCTTTCAAATAGAAATTTTAAGATTGTTTGCTTGTTTCTAGTCTGTTTTTGCTGCATTGTTTCACAGAACATTCTGAGCTTTCCCAGCTTTGCTTAAGCAATTACCAGCACACTAAATAAAATCAGCCCCAAATAGGTGCTTTACATACAATTTACCTAGTTTATTCTAAAAAAGCAGGTTATGAATACATTTTGTAGATTATAACTCTCAGAATTCAGGGAGCATGTTCTAAGTGTTTTTAGGATATGTGTATACTGAGACATAGAGTTCACACTTGTGATTCCCTCTGTGATTTTATCTAAATTGCCCTTAGTTTTTCAGCAGAATGGTGCTAATAGGATGATTCTTCTGTCAGTCTATTTTATAGTTACAAGTGATGAAATCTTTCAAGTAGAAGGGAGTTGAACTAAGCACCCTTCTCCCATTTTCTGTTTTGAAGGGACTTGTCTTATAACAATATAAAGGACCTCCCAAGTTTTAAGGGCTGCCACACCTTGGAAGAAATGTAAGTAGAAATAAGTGTTGTTTATTTTTATCAACTCCTTAGTATTCTGAGTCCACACCTCTAGAGACTTTTTTGCTTCATGTTTGATCTTAATTTTCAAAAATTAAGGACAGAGAGAGATAATATGGTGATCTCATATGAGAAGTGTGCTGGACAGAGAATTCAACCATTTGAGCTTTCCTTAATTAGCTAATGTTTAATTATTCCTGTGGCACAAAAGACATGAAAGACACATCTTAATCCTGCACTTCATAGTAGTATTGCTATGCACATAAATGGAATGGTTAGAATATGCCTAAAAGACTCCATGCAGAATGGTGAGTTGTTTTAAATTCCAGTATGACTCTTCAGTGTTCACACAGTCTTATTTTTAGCTTGAGAGTAATTCAGTCCACACTTAATAGTCTCTTCAAAATTAAATGAGTTGTGAATTGGGATTGGGCAGAGGTGCCACAAAAGTGCTTCATGATTATATTAACATAGCTGATGCAAAATACTTTACAGTCTGTCTACAAGGGAAAATGAGTAAAATCTTGTCATTGATAAGGCTAAACCCATCCCTTAGCAGACACCAAGCTATCCCTCTGTTTGAAATCAGCTAATAAAGTTCTATTTCTGCTTCTTCCCTTTGCAGTTCCTTACAGCATAATCAAATCCATGAAATTGCAGAGGACACCTTTCAAGGACTATCCTCCCTGCGTGTCCTGTAAGTCCAGATGGAGCTGCATGCTGAGTAAAACAAGATCATGTGTTTGAGTCCCATCTAAACTGATGTCAGGTTTTGGTGTTAAAAATTTGACTAATGGCAGAATGCCAGCAGCCAGTTTCAGCCCTGTTCCTTCTATTCTCCATTTTATTTTTCTAGCCTATAAAAATATTTTTGTAAGTATGAAGTCTAAAAAACGAGATTTTTTTCCAGTGGTCCAGTATTTTGCATTGTAACCATTATTATTTCATTATATAGTACTTGCTGGAGAAATCCTATCTGTTTTCCTCGGGAAGATTAGATAAGTAAACAAAATTATCCTCTCCCTTACAACTCAATCTATATTAAGTTTGCAGGAAAAACAATCCAGAAATAGACAGGTATTTTAAGAAGAATATTATAAGTCATGATGGTCCAGCAAAAGCTGGAGCTGGATTTGAAATCCAGCAAAGCAGATGCTCTTCTGCTTGTTCTTTTGTTGTCTTCCCCAATCTCTGCCAACACGTCCTGCTACAGATGCAGTTGTTAACAAAGGGGTCATCCTGGCACCTTCATGCTGGGAGCAGGTGATGCCAGAGCCAGGCTGGCCTGGGGAGCTCAGGCTGTGCTCATAGTGTCAGAAAGAAAGGGAAGGGAGAGGAATGGGAGAGGGATTCTGCTTCAGTGATGAGGTGAAGCAGGATACAGCTGCATTACCAAGGAATTTGGCTGCTATTGCACCTGGCTGAACGGGAAGAGAGAGGGTATGTTCTGCTTTTCTGATAAAGGCATGATGTATTTGTCACCTTAGCTTTTTTTCTCTGTACAATGGCTGTTAACATTTGGTGAAACTGCCAAAATAATCTTTGGCATTTATTGCAGGGACCTCAGTAGAAATCGGATCCATCAGATCCACAAGGGAGCTTTCCTCACTGTTGGAGCTCTTCTTAACCTGTGAGTAGGCTGTTCTGTGCAGTCACCTCCTCTCTGTCATTAAACTGCTGAGATAATAAATACTTTTAGCATTTGTTTAATACCTGTGAATGAGAAAGGTTCTTGCTAGCTGAATATATGCAGGGCACACTTCCTTAGAGTGCCTGCTGCCCTGACCGGCACTTTTAGACCACAGCCTCGTCTGATAAAGTCCCTCCCTGCTTTAATGAAATGCATGCCAGAGGATCTTCAGACTTACTTTGTAACACAGTCGTAATATTCACATTGCAGAGACCTAAGTTTCAATGAGCTCAGTTCAGTTCCAGTTGAAGGGTTGAGTGGACTGAACCAGCTTAAGCTCACAGGCAATTCTCAACTGAAAGAAGCTTTGGCAGCAAAGAATTTCGCAAAACTCCGGTATGTAATCACCATGCTTTATATATATTTTCTTGGAGGAAAATGATAAGAATAAAAAAAGTCATTCAAATGAAAACCTGTAATTGATTTTTGTGAGAGATGGATCAGACAGTAATGAGCTGTTCTCCATTTTACAAAGATCTTCCTGCACATTAAGAAGAAGCAGTCTGATGTTCCTGCGAAATATTTTAAAGAAGAGAATTCAGGATAGTTGATGTTGTAGTCCTGAGTGAAAAAAATTAGATTCTGGTCTGCTGTTCCCTCACTGTTTATGTGGTTTCTTTAGAACTCTGTGTGAAGATGTACTGCTTCTCTGCCAGAATAACAATATGTACCATTTCTGCCAAACACACAAAAAATAGAAATCTTACTTTGGTATCACAGAATGAAGAGTGAGAAGGAAAGATATAACACAAGGTTGTGCTTATCTGGGAATTAACTTTCATACAAAAGTTACTCTTCAATTAGCTCACTTAATTAGTTGTCAGTTTAATTTCTACAGCAATGCCACAGACTAATCCTGATCAGAATTTGGTTTGTATATAGAGTAGAAAGAATAGTAGAGAGTTAAATATCATAACATCATCTTTGTACTTCTCACTTGTATACACCACCTGTCCTTTATCTCAGTGCAAGAGTTCATTAGAAATGGTTATACCTGATCCAATTTGAAATAGTTTTTATCAGCCACCATGAGAAAAAGAAGATTTGAGTTTAGCACTGACGTGTGCTACTTCAGTATTTTTAATAGGAGGTAATCCTAACTTTGATTATAAAGTTTAATGGTCCTCCTTGTTCTGCCTGTATTTCAGGTCACTCTCTGTGCCATATGCTTATCAGTGCTGTGCATTTTGGGGTTGTGATTCTTATCTGAACTCTAATGGTGAAGATTCCAGTCACCAAGATCAAGGTGCCTTGATGGATCCTGAGAAGGGTAAATGTTTAATCATACTTAGCCAGCAGTATTGTTTTGTTCCAGACTAGAAGAACAGTGTATGTTGCCTTTGAATAAGGGAATGTGAAAAATGTCTTTCTAAGGATACAGAAGCAGTCTCTGAAAGTGCTTAGCCATTGCTTACAAATCACCAGTGCCATGTTCCTTCTAAACATGTGAAAGATATGTTGGACACTGTAAAGACTTGCCTGTCTGAAAAAAAATAGTAATTTAAAAATATTCAAACTGCAAGTATTGCTTCTGTCATGGTTTTACTGTTCTCAGTGTTTCAGCCTTTCTATTCAGACAGGACTTGTTTTTCCACTGTCTGCTTCAGGCTCCATAGATCTTTCCCCAGTGATTAAATATATTGCTTTGTTACAAAGCCTTGTAAACAGCAACTTCTGAGTATGTGACCTTATGTGGCAAACCAGAACAACTTCACTCAGGTGTTGGTGAACTACTTCCATCCTAGGCAGCTTCACTGTCATTTCACTTATTTTTCTTCCTACAACTAACATGTTTTTCACTTTTACAGCTAATGCAGATATTACAAGAAATGCAAAAAATGAGGAATTGGGACAGACTATTATTCACTGTACACCAGCTACAGGTAAATCTTATAATGTGCTTTAGCCACACTGAACTTCAGGCATGGTGTTATGCAAAGAGTTGAGTGCAGAATTACATCTTTCATTCCTGGTAGTCATTCTGTACACAGAAGATTAAATTCTCCAGTGCTTTTGGTAAAAGTTGATTTGATGTCAGTGTTGTTTTGGATGAGCAACCACAAAGATTTGACTCAGCTTTAGACATGTAGCCCTTCATTGGAGAACTATGCTAGGAAAAATACCAAAATTTCTTTCCATAAGCAGAATAATGAAGACTGTAATGCTCATATTTGGATTCTGCTAATGCACTGCCTCCTAATTCTGCCTTATTTTTGTTAAGGAGATGTTCATCTGTTTCAGTGAGAGTTCAGCCTGTGCTTTAAAAGCTTCACTCAAACTGCTGTCTGTCATTGGTGGTTTGAAGGAAACTTGATGTCTTTCCAGGAGAGAGGATAAGGAGCATTCATGTGATCAGTTCCCAGCCCTGCTACAGCCACAGTACCTGTGAGCTGTTACAAGTAGCTGGAGTAGTCTTAAACTGCTAAAGACACTTGTGCAGTGAGCAGTCCTGTTGGCATACCAGATTTACTCCAGTTCAGGCTTGAACAGTCCAGGAGTGTGGAAAGTCTTTGATGTTGCAATCAATATTTTCATTCTAGCCAGCTCTGTTTCTGCTCTTCTGTTTCTCTTACACAAACTTCAAATTTCTGTACACCATTCCACTCAGCTCCTAAAGGACTTGCTGTGGTGTCTCTTGCTTTCTTGCCCTTGCCACAGCCTCTCCAGAGGATTCCTTCCATATATCTTATACCCTTTTATCTGCATAAACAGGAACATGCAGATGCAGTATGCTTCCACTGAAGTTACTTCTGGATGAGCAGGAGTTTTCCAAGTCTTATTTCTTTCCCTTCTCCTGACTACTATTTTATGTTATAAAAATCTGTTTATCTTTTGAGCTAGCTCTGGCTTTAATATCCATAATATCACAAGGATTTTTTGATCACAGCCAAAAATACCTGTAGTCAGAAAGTCAGATATATTAATGTAATTGTACATAATCATAATGTGAAAGTCAACTGGTTAAAGGTGCTTATTTGCTTTTGATCTCCTGTTTACAGAATGAGAATTGAGATGGTGTGTTACATGGGTTAAATTTTTAAAGTCTTTAGCTCATTCTTTTTGTCCATGCCAGAAATGCTGTATTAGGTCTAAAAGAAAGAGCTTGGTCTACAAGTTCACAATTTGCCTTGTTTTTCACCAGTCCCTCTCAGACTAACAAGTTTCTATTTCATGCTGTCATCTGGTCATAAGTTACTTCACCATGTAAGTTCTGAATCCCTGCTCAGCCTGTAGATCCACTTTCTACTTTGCCTAAAAAATGGATTGCTGAACTGTGGTGCTCAAGTAGCTCAAGTTTGCTGAAACATCCGTCTGAGCATGAATTTTTGCCCCCTCCCAGCATAAGTTGGAAATACTAGTGTGAGAGGAGGGTAACTTTTAACTCAAAGGATAGCTAGACTTTGGGAGGAAAGCAGGAAAGGGTGGAGGCTTTTATTTGACTAATGCACAGCTACTAGAAAAATGGTGTCAAATTGATTTTTTGAAACACAGAATTGACATTTTAAACTTTCATAAGTAGGAAGTTGTTTTTAAGTAGATCAGCTTAGTAGGTATTGTCACATGAATATATTGTAAAGTTAATTATTCTGTCATTGGTGTTTTACTTGGGAATACCTGCTAAAAAGGGGTTTTACTCCTGATTTTCTGATAATCCAGTGGGCTCCATTATTTTATGCCCAGAAATGAAGCTTGATCATTTAAACAAACAAATTTTTGTATTTTTTTTTTTGCTTGTCAGTTCATTAATTTCTGGAAGTTGCTTTAGGCCTTGGGGGATTTTTGCACTGACATTTAGTCATTTTTGGCAGTTCTGTTCCTGCCCATGTTACCTTTCCCCCTGTCTGAAGGAAAGGCATGTGCTGCACAGAGCTGAATCCAGCTCAGAAGCTCCAGCCTTTGCAGTTTGCCATTTTTCTTCAGCTCCCTGCAGGGAGGGATCCTGAGCTACTGTGCTTAGGGCAATCAGCAGTGCCTAATGGATATAGGAGAGGTTAAATTCTTCCAATTGTTACTTAAAATCAGTAGGATTTCCCTATGGAATAAACAGCAGTTAGGGGGATTAGAAGGATATGCAATAGTAGTGACCTTTTTTCCTTGTCTTGTCTCCTGTTATTTTGTTTGTTGGACTTTATTATGTAAGCTGTTTCAAGTGGCAAAAGAAGAAGAAAAAAAATAATTTTCTCATACGACTTTTCACAGTGCCTTTCAGTGGCAAGGCTGGGGGACAGGGCATGTGGTAAATTCCTGTCCCTGTTAAAGCTGATTACATTGAATTTGTCTGCTATTCTACTGATGTTTCATTGTGACCAAAAGTTACTCCAGAAGGCATGTTTCTGAATAATTTTTTGAGAGAACATGTTCCTTCTAAAAAACTATTTTCCCTTACAAGGGGATTGTGAACACTCACTTTTATATTTTTTGCCAACCTTCTTTATGAAATATGAAATCTACATAGAATAAAAAAGTATTTAGGTGGCACTAATAAAAGCTATTTTGAATAGCTAAAAGGTAAGTAAGTTTGTTTAGCTAGCTTGTTTACATAAAATGTTCTCAAGTGACCATTCACTGCAGTAATTACTATTTCAGGCATAATTAATTAGTAAATAACTTCAGCAGAATAATTTACTTTCAGCTGACCTATTTAGCAGTTCAGCTGTGTATTCTATTCATGAATTAATGAGGAGTACACTTTTAAGACCTTTTCAAAATCTTGCTTATTAAGGCAGAATTTTTTCCTAAACTGGTTGTCCTTCTGTTTGTTTTTTTGTTTTCTTCTAGGTGCTTTTAAGCCTTGTGAATATTTATTGGGCAGCTGGATGATTCGCCTTACTGTCTGGTTTATTTTCTTGGTTGCTTTGGTCTTCAACCTGCTTGTCATGTTAACAATATTTGCATCCTGTACTACATTGCCATCTTCCAAGCTGTTTATAAGCCTGATTTCTGTCTCTAACTTATTTATGGGAGTTTATACTGGTATTTTAACTTTCTTGGACGCTGTATCTTGGGGAAGATTCGCTGAGTTTGGCATATGGTGGGAGACTGGCAGTGGCTGCAGAATTGCTGGGTTTCTTGCAGTTTTTTCGTCAGAAAGTGCCATTTTTTTCCTGATGTTGGCAGCTGTTGAACGGAGCTTCTCTGCAAAGGAGTTTATTAAAAAGGGGAAGAGCAATCGCCAAAAACAGTTTCAAATTGCAGCATTTTTTGCTTTCCTTTGCGCTCTCGTAGCGGGATGCTTACCACTTTTTTATAAAGCAGAGTACTCAGCATCACCCCTTTGCTTGCCCTTCCCCACTGGAGAAACACCTTTGTTAGGCTTCACAGTAACTTTAGTGCTGCTGAATTCATTAGCGTTTTTGCTAATGGCTGTTATCTACACTAAACTCTATTGCAACCTGGAGAAAGAGGATCTCTCCGAAAACTCACAGTCCAGCACGATTAAGCATGTTGCTTGGCTAATCTTCACGAACTGCATCTTTTTCTGTCCTGTTGCGTTTTTCTCGTTCGCACCATTGATCACTGCGATTTCTATCAGCCCCGAAATCATGAAGTCTGTCACTCTGATATTCTTCCCGTTGCCTGCTTGCCTGAACCCGGTCCTGTACGTGTTCTTCAACCCCAAGTTCAAGGAGGACTGGAAGCTGCTGAGGCGCCAGCTGGGCAGGAGGAAGGGCGCGGTAGCGATGGCCGCCAGCGCCCAAGGGGGCTGCACAGCGCAGGGCTTGTACTACGACTGCGGCGTGTACCCCCACCTGCAGGGCGGCGTGGCTCTGTGTGAGTGCTGCCGCTCCCTGCTTGTGCCCCAGCCCGTGCCCTGCGAGCACCTGGTGAAGTCGCAGAGCTGCCCCGCGCTGGCCGTGGCGCCGTGCCCGCGGCCCCAGGGCTGCTGGTCGGACTGCGGCGCGGCGGCGCCCTCGGACTGCGCGGACGAGGACGACTCCTTCGTGTCGGACAGCTCGGAGCAGGTGCAGGCCTGCGGCCGCGCCTGCTTCTACCAAAGCAGAGGCTTCCCTCTGGTTCGCTACGCCTACGACGCGCCCAGAGTTAGAGACTGAACGGGCTTTCTGCCGTCCGCTCTTCCAGTAGTGTCGCGTTTCGCAGGCTGTCGCCTGTCTTGACCTTTCAAGCAGGAAGCACTTTTGTAATCGTTATTTAGTGTCATTTGGAAAGAAGGGAAGTGGGCAGTAACTTCTTGAGCCATACAGTTTTAAACAATTAAATAAATCAATTGCCCTGACTGTAAATAATTGGTAAACCAAAATTGTTACCCGATATTTTTACTCTTTTCACACAATAGTGGTTTCTTTTATACAGTTTTTACGTGCTAATGGTGTGTTTCCACATCATATTGCAGTTGTACTTTGCTTCTTCTGGTGGTGAGGTAAGTTCTGTTGATTTTTTTTTTCCCCCCCCCTGTGAAAGCACAATATAAAAGACAGCTGTTTAATATTATAGAAACTATTTTTAAATGTGTCTTTTTTATAATTAAGCAAAAAATCTATTGCTAGCTTTGTATAGTATATCCAGCATTGAATCTCAGGATGCATTTTATTGCAGGGCCAAAAAAAGGGATTAATTCTCCCATACATAACTGTGACAGCAATATCAGAATACTGTGTTTGTTTCATATTTTAGCTAATGTTCAATTTAAAAAAAAAAAAGTTTGTTGCAGTAAAGTACTTGTAATCCGCAATATTCTGTAGATGTATTGTAATAAGAATATTAACAGCTGTCAGGAATAATAGGGTTAAACACATTTTTCCAGTGATGATGCATTAGTTCAGGTGAACCACAGCAAGTTTGTTCAGTATTATGCAGTCGAGTCACAGCATTGGAAGGAATGTTGATGTGTCGGGTGTTAGCAGAGCTGTCACTGTCCAGCTCGTGTCTTTGCAGTAAGACTGGCTGATACTCTGCAGCCTGTTGAAAGTTACAGCACTTCAGTAATACCTATGGATAGACTGAGGTTTTAGGAAATGGAGGGAAAATGCAAGGCAATTTGGAAGTAAAAAAGAAAGCATTTTTCCAGTTACTTTATTGACAGTGAAGTATACTGTACAAAGTCACTGATTTTCACATAAATCAGTACAATCTTTTTAAAGCATTAAAGTACAACCAGTGATCAATATTTTATATTTAGTTTGAAGTATGATCAATACAAAGTTAACAATGCATGACTGAGGAATTGAGTTTTTTGGACAATACACGAGATCAAGAGTAAATCCACTGCAATCCCAATTACTCTGGAGAAATTCTTGTTAAGGTGTAAAGCTAGATTGCTGTTTTGAGAATTAAACTGTATATACTGTTCATACAATGAATTTTTATCTTTGTATTGTAAGTTATTTGATAGAACCCATGATGGGAAATGTGGCTTCAGTTCATTTTGTTAATTAAAGCTACCTCCTAAACAATAGTGGCTGCCAGTAGCAGAATGTGGTTTATGTACTTTTTTCATTGTAAATAGACGTGGTTGTATATTTTTACTATAATAAAAACAGGATCCTTGTATATCAAAATCATGTAGTTTGTACAAAGTATGGGAGGAATATTTACTGTATGCTATTAATTTTGTAAGCCAAAATATTCAAGTGTAAAAAGGGAAAAAACCATCCAAGAGTTGTTAATTCTTATATTTACACTCACGAATATTAGATCTGCAATTAGCATGGAATGTTACACTGACAGTAAATAAAGGGTACATGAATACCTATGGTTATTTATCTCTGTTTTTCAAAAGTTAAAGCTGAAAATGGTGCACATGGAGAATTATTGAGCATAAATTGTCTCATCTGCTCTTGTCTACATGTAGTGAAAGTTTCAGGAAAGAACTGCCAGAAAAACAAGCAAGTTGCCAGTTTACAAGTGATTTTATGATTTCAGAATAATACTGACTCTTGGCATGCAAAAGGTTAAAAGCCTTAAGCAAAGTGTTAGCCCTTGTATGAAGCAATCTCTTGATTGAAGGTGTGATGAACTATGTTTGAGTGGAAACGTTCTGAGTATGTTTTGAATAATCATACAGATTGTAATTTTCAGATTGATACTTTTTCATGTTGAAAATCGTGGGGGTTTTTAAGCCATCATTGTATAAGAGTCACAGCTTGTCCCACCTTCTCTCTGTTGGCCAACCTGTCAAAGGCAATAAGAATGCTTCTCAAAAAGGACTGTAAATGTCAGCTGCCATTTATAATCAGTAGGGAAGGAAACCCATGAAGCTTCCAGGAAGCCTGTTGTATTTTCACTGTTCTTGCGTGCAGATTTATTTCGTCTGTTTCACAAGTGAGTCTTCGCTGCCATGCTGTTTAAAAAGGTCACGTGTGATCCATATGGAGCTCTAGTATTTCACTGTATCTCAGTGTGGTTTTGGAGTTGAGCTGTACCAGCTATTAACTCTGTAGTGCAGTCAGCCCAGTGTCTTCCAGCACACGCTGGTTCTGTCTGATGCTGCTCGAGGGGAAGGAATATGGGCAGCAGCTGCTGCAGCCAGCTTAAGAAGTGCAGCAAAACCTGCCTCTCAACATGACCACGTGCATGACACCCACAGACAAGGAGAATCCAGACAAACCCAGCCACCAGCTGCTCAATGCCAGCTTCTGTTGTGTCTTTGCTGGTCAAGCTGATCTCAGGGCACAGTGGAATGTTCAGATGTTCGCATCCGGTGAGATTTTCAAAAACAATGTCAAAATACATGGGGACAGCTTGCCTTAAAGTTGTTTTATGTTAGCAACAGATGGGATTTTTGTCACCTCAGCAGTCTCTTCAGCTAGGTAAAGCTTCCTAATTTCGGTTTTGAGACTGAAACAAGTGAAACCACAAGTTACACCCTTCTGGGCTGCCCACAGAAAATAAATCCTCCAATTTTCTAGTCTAAAGCTAGCTGGAACTGTTCTTGCAGTTGCAGTGACACATGCCTTGCCTCTAGACCTCTCCACAAGTGCCATACTGAGCTCCAGTGCTGGGTTTAGCAGACTTTTTGAGTGCTGACTTTTTGCTGTTGACTTTAAATGAAAAACACAGGGCAAGGAGAGCTTTCTGTTGTTTTTCTTCCTTATCTTCTGCTGTTGGGAGGAAGCACCTTTTTGCAGGGAGAAGGTCACAAATAAAATTGCCAAAGGTATTCCTATCTCTCCCCCATTAAGAGTAATTTCTTACAGATTTCTATTAGCCTGCTCTGTGCAATATGCTGGTGAAAGCTCTTCATTTGAAATTGAGATTTTTCATTCTTACAAAAGTAGTACATGTGCTTTGCAACTTTTTAATCTACACACCTTTTGCCTTTTTTAGTTTCTTTCTAGTAGAATTTCTTGTTTATTTGTTAATTTACTCAAATTTCAAATTTACACAGATACTTCAGTAATTTTTTTCACTTTGATTACTAATGCCTTCCATTTCAATTTACAGGGTAATATTTTTAATTAAAAGCACAATGCACAGTTTGTTTTATATGTACTCTCAGTAATTTTTAATTACATAAATGCTTTTGATCTTTTACTGTTAGCATAAGTTTATTTTAGCAAAAGATTTTTTTCAATATTTTCTTTCACATATTGTACTGTAGAGTCTGATTTAACAACTAGACTTCAGTTGAAGATTCAATAAATAAGGAAATGAAATCTGAAATGGGATAATATATCCCAGATTGCTGTTTTCTGTACCATTGTATACTGTAAGAACTTGGAAAGTGAATGGACATATTTCATGTGTTGCACTTATGGCACTACTCCAATATAAAGTAACATTGTTTAGGATTTACTTTAGAAATACTAGTTAGCAGTCACTGTGGTATTTGCTTATAGGGAACTAATTTTGATTTGAGGGTAACAAAATACGAAGTGTCTCACTGGTTTCCAGTAACAAAAGCATAACCTGTGTTCTGAAAATTCCAGCCCAAAAATGAGCAAGTAAATCTGTTACTAACTGATGCTTTAAATGGGAGAAAGACTTTATGCAGAACTATAAGCTAGCTAAAGAAGTGAAGGCTGTTGAAAAGCAGGAGGGCTGTGATCTCCAACTAACATAAAACAGCTGCGTTGAGTGGGGATCCTGCTAGTGATTCACAAAGATGTGGTTTTAAACTAAATGTGTTACATAGAGTTGCTGCACATGTCCCCAGATGAGAGACATTGTCATGCCAAGGCCCTATCCCTTTGAAGCAGATGGTTCCACATCTGCAGTCAGCAGGATCCGGGCTGGGACTAGCAGTGTGTGCAGTACATGCAAGGATGAGAATACATCACACCGTGGAGGAACGGGAAG
Source organism: Tychaedon coryphoeus (assembly GCA_013398595.1). Classification (NCBI taxonomy): domain Eukaryota; kingdom Metazoa; phylum Chordata; class Aves; order Passeriformes; family Muscicapidae; genus Tychaedon; species Tychaedon coryphoeus. The sequence continues at coordinate 273,174 of WBND01000749.1, read as the reverse complement.
CACCAGGACCTCTCAGGTTTCACAGCCTCTAATCAGGCAGAACTATACATCCAGGCACAAAAATAACCAGTGGACAAGTACAGGCACTGTTCCTTGAGCTCTGACGTGGAGTGTGAGTCAAGCAGCTTTTCCCCTTGCTCCCATGCTTGCCACACTATTTTTCCTTATGCTGGAAAATCTGAAGACTTAAGAAAACTTGAATTCAACTACATTTGGTTCAAATTTTCTACTTTTTTCACGGTTGCAAGTAAAACAGTCTTCAAGCTTAAAACTTGATGTCTAAGCCTCTGTTTCTCCCAAAATTTAGTAATTTTTTTCCCCATGTGATTATTTTTATGCTTCTGTGTTCCTTAATGTCTAGTGAGGAATTAGACATGACATCTGCAAGCAATCTGATCTCATTCTTTTCATTAAATCTGGCTAGTATTCATCAAGTTGAACTGGAAAGTTTCCTTCTGCTGGCTCTTGTGTTTTCAGAGACTGAATTCATCAGATTACAGTTGAATTTCAAAAACTGAACGCTTTCATAAACAAGAGTTGGCAAATCAAGGTGATTAGTGATTCAGAGTAGTTGATTTGTGTCTAGAATATAAATCTTTTCTGTATCCATTACTTAAGGAATTGCTTTCTTGATATTTTATGTGTAAAATGTTTTTTTAAAATACTGTGTGTGGCTATTAGGGAATACTTCTGAGAAATTTGTCACGAGCATTTGGTTGTTCAGACACGCTGATTGGCATGACCATGCAAACACTACATTTTCACTGCATTAAGTTGTTTGCAAACTTCTGTGCTTCATTGTGGCAGTCTGATTTTTGCCTATGGGTTTTAGCAGTGTTGGCATGTAATTCCTGCCAGGGCAGCTGCTTCTGGCATTCAGTTCACAGAATTAAGGTTTTGCTGTCCTTGCAACATGCCATTTATCTTGTCAGTCCTTCTGCGGCCATAGAAGTTGTGTACCTGAACCTGCAGGATTGTTGTTACAATGGTTTTTTACAAAATCACATTATTTGGGCTCATACTTTTCCTGTGTTAACTAGGGCACAGTGACTGTGGAGCTGGCTTGACAAGTTGGGCAGAATGGTCAGAGGGATAGTAACAACATGATTTTATGTTTTCACACCTCTTCAGAGCTGGAATGCTTCTGCCATCCCAGCAGCAGTGCTTTAATTTCCCAAAGGGTGAACTGGCTTTTGCCATGCTCTCTATGGGCAGTCTTGATGCATAAACTCTGCCAGCTTGTCCCAATGCTAAGGTTTGGTAATGTAAGTTATTTGCCCAATATCTGCTCCTGCATGCAGAGAAACTCTCATATTCTGTATAATAGGATAGGAAGGGAATAGACTAGCTCAAATGTTTGTGTTTGGCAGAATTGCTGCTACCTCACCTTGAGACATCCATTTCATAGTTCCTGGCCATTCCAGGTGATGCAGGCCTCCATTAAAAGTGAGAGATGCCCAGTGCAGGGAATTCCAGAATTCCTCAATTTGCTGAGACAACATGAGGCTTTTCATTTTTCCTATTCATCTATGATTGTTGCCAGTCTTCATTATGAGATGATCTTTAAGGTCAGGGAAGGTTTTCAAGCCTTCCTGAGATGTTTTGAAATGACCTTGGTCTGCAGCTTGTTGAAATACATGAAGTTTTCCTGCTTGCCACAACATGGAGCTTTGCTCACAGTGCTTGGATTCCATGGAGTGAACAACTTTTATGCTGCTTTTATTTCTTAGCTGAATGCAGCACATACACAAAAGTTCCTGTAAAACCATAGGTGGTTTGTGTTGAACAAAGCTGAGACACTGGATTGTGTAACTTGTATCCTAAGAATTCAGACCAATTTGAAATTTTCTTCTTCTTGTAAATTTACTTGGCATGAAATTTAGATTCTAGTGATATTCTGTTTTCTCCAATACTTGATTCATCAACTTCAATTATTTCAACAGGTGTAACTTGTTTGTTACATACTGTGGCTAATCATACTTGATTCTTTATTTTTAGATAATCAGCTCAACAATCTACCACAACTGGATGGAGTTTTTTAAGCATCATGAGCATCAATTTGGTGCATAGTGATGTATTCAGTATTCTGGGTGTGCTTAGATCAGAGATGTATTCAGGCCTTTTTTTGTGTTTTTCAGCTTGCTGGAAAACAGTTCTGTATGATTATCTGGTGATCAGCGATGCAGTAACATTTGCTTTTTTCTTACAGGAACCATAATCTTATTTCTCCAACCTGTCAAAACTGCAGTTCCTTGTGAAATGGTAAGCCAAATGCAGAAGCTGCACCACTGAAAGGGGGAAATCCCAAATCCCTTGCACCTCACCGCTGCCTCTCCCTCTGAGTTTGTGGCTGTGTATTCCTGTCACTTTTCTGGTTTTGGCCTCAGCAGTTGTTTGATATAGCCCTGAGCTTTAGCTTGCTCAGGCCACAACTTGTTTGGCCAAATATTTTCCTACCACTTAGTGAGGTTTTGTGGGTCCAATGAGCAAGAGAAGGAGAAGTATGTGCTCCTGAGAGACAGAGATGCAGCCAGTTTGTCAGAGAAATTACAGATTTGGGTGCCTGTCAGTCTGCACCCCAAGCACCAAACATCCCATCTTAAAATTTTCAAATATGATCACTTTAGGCATCTTTTAGGACTGTTAATGATGGCATTGAGATGTCTCCTGCCTCCTGGCATTCATTTTTGGTGGTGTCTAGGCGTACATAATGGTATAGATTTGATGACCTTTTTGTATAATTCAGCTACTGAAATTGAATTTTTACGGCAAATCAATTGCCTCAGATGTCACAATTGACTTTCCTGGTTAAGACAAAGCATTTTAAATAGTTTCTTATTTTTCAAATTGCCTATCCAATTAAAAATACATTTCTTGTTAAAGTCACCCGAAGAATCTTCACAAGAACAATTAATGTAGCAGCCAAATTTACAATAACTCAAACGTCTGTATCTCATGTTAATACCTGTAATGCTTCTGCATTACAGCAAAATTATTCAAAGTTTTGTAAAAATTTACCAACCACTGATCAGCAGTTATCTCCTTGGTTGATGAAATTTGAAGGTAAGGAAAAGCTATGGTAATGCAAATGTTTGTTGCTGATCCTGCTTGAGATTTGGCTAAAAGAGGGCGGGGGACCATGGTGGCCGAGCATAAGCAATGAAGGGGGACTGTTCCTGGGATTTGGAGCCCAAATAGAGCTGACAAAGAATGTAGTGGTAAGCAAGGGTAGAGATATATAGATCTATAATCTGATCTATTTATTACAGATAGTTGTAGACTCAGCAGAGAATTAACTGATAGAGAAGAAAAAGGACACCTTTTTCCTAGCAGAGGTGTATGAAAACCAAGTCTTTAGAACTTTGAATCAGAAACAAGATAGTAACTGTGAGGACTGAAATGGGATTCTGCAATTTAACACAAATATGGATTACAAATTTTGACTTGACTGAAAAATGTTAAGATGTCTTTTGCTCTGATGTGTTGGGATTGTCACCTGCAGATGAGGTTACTGGTTCCTGTTTATTGGACTGGTACGCGTGCAAAAACGTTGGGGAAGAAAGAGCAAATGTGAAGAGTGAAATGTGAAGCGTGAAATGTGAAGGGTTGCTATAGATGATAGGCGTCAGTGATCACGCTGGAGATGCCGCGGGCCAGGCAGGCAGTCCCGGGCCTGCAGCCTCTCCGGGGCCGGGGTGTCTCCGTCAAGCCCTGTGCTGGGAGGACTCGCGATGTTGGCAGCGCTGTTGAGTCGCCGTCTGTTCCCGGGTCTGTCCGCAGGCACGGCCCCGGCCGGAGCAGGCCCGGGCGCTCCCGGCGCGGCGGGGCCCGGCCAGCCCGGCCGTGAGGGAGGGAGGCGGGATGGCGGCGGGCCGGGCCGTGAGGGAGGCGGCCGAGGCGGGATTGCTCCGGCTTGGCCGTGAGGGAGGGAGGCGGGATGGCCGCGGGCCCGGCCCTGAAGGGAGGGCGGCCGAGGGAGGCGGGATCGCCGCGGGCC
>WBND01000749.1:221578-268976 GCA_013398595.1 Tychaedon coryphoeus | reverse complement strand
AGGGCGGCCGAGGGAGGCGGGATCGCCCCGGCCCGGCCCTGGGTAACGGCCGCCGCCTCCCGCCGGGCCCCGCGCCATGAGCGGGACCGGGATCAGCCTCCTGAGCCCGCCGCCCGCTGAGGATGAGCGTTCCCTCAGCCCCTCCGAAGGCTCGCCGCTCTCCCTCGCGTCCCGCTGCAGCTCCCCGGGCTGTGAGGAAGAGGAGCGGGCGGCGGCCGCTCGCAGCCCGCCAGGCCATAGGTAACCCCTGCGGCGGGACCGGGCTCGGGCAGGGCCCCGCGCTCGCTTCCCTCCGCTGGACACCTCGGGGACAGAAGATTATTTTACACAAATATAGGCTTGTTTGCATCGATAAGCACTTCAAACACTTTGTCTTGGAAAGTCTTCTCAGTGGACCCCTGAGTATTTTTATGGGCTCATAAATTGTTATAGCAGGTGACCTGAGCCTGATAAGCTGCAGTCTTTCCTGCCTTAATTTACTTGCAGACTAAAAGGTTGCTTTGCATAGTTTGTATAGCTGGGTCCAGAGCCGGGTTTTGTATGTATGCGTTGAGCAGCTCCTGCTCCGGTGGCTTAATATTATTCTATTTTAATTATATGCGAACATAATATGCATTCTTTTTATTTGGGATCTCGCCAGCTTGACAGGAGAATAAACAATTCCTATTCTTCTCTTTAAAACGGAAGGGGGAAGAGCAGACAGAGCCTATCCTATTCTGGAATACAACTTCATGATGGAAACTTCACTGACATGTACATTAGCTGGTGGTGAATGTAACTAGCAAGGCTGAAGTGAGCTAAAAGTGACAGTGGAGTAAAGGAAGGACACCAGTGTTTCACGGGGTGCAGGTTTCCAGCATGGTTCTTAAACTTCCACACAGTGCAGTGAAGGAATATGTACCACACTGAACTTCACTTAAAAGCCTTTCTTGAAAAAGGTGCTAAAAGTCCAGGGAAAGAGTGTTCAAATGTAGTCAGAAGCTTCAGAGTGAAGAGATCAGCCAGTTCATGGTCCCTTCTCTTTCAGTTTTTCTGTTACCTCTCTGTATGCTACTTCCCAATAAGCAATTTTGTTCTTGCACCTTGAAGTTCTGTTGCAGTTTGCTCAAGCTACAGCATGTCTTTGCAGCTTCAGAGGCTGTTTGAAACAGCTCCCAACTCTTGGGCCTGTTGCTGCAGTATTCTCTGTGTTGTACTGAGTGCCTACCAAGTGTTCATATAGCAGCTTCTGTGTATAACTGCCAACATCTCAGAAGTATGAAAATAAAAGAACACTTCTTATGTAGCCTCCTCTGTATTCATGCACTCTGAATCCTTTAAGAGGACAATCCTTTTGTCCTCTTAAAACTACACAAAAATTAGCTGGAGGCAGATACTCAGTGTGGGAAATGCAATATTTGCAAAAGAGAAAAGGGTAAAAACAAGGCCTTGTTAATGGTGTTAGGCATTTTCATACTTCTGTTGTGGATCCAGTGTTATGTTTGGTGGTGTGACCTTAGTGAATATATGGCAAATGATAATCACTGTTTTCTATTAATCAGACTCGGGTCTAATGCCAAATGTGTCTAGTTTGATTTAAGGTACTTATTTAGAAATAAATGTGTACTTGAGAATGGAGTATTTTAAGAAGTCTGTTATTTAATTATTTTGAAGAAGTTTATAACTGCTAGAATTTCAGAAGATGGTCCTGTGAAATTCAAGGTCCGTGTGGTTTAAAATGTGTGGTTGGTGTGCCAGGGAGGGTGTGACTGGTGGCTGTGGTGCACATCAAGACTGGGTTCTGGTGCAATCAGCTTCAGATGCAGTATTGAAGTGTTTCTCCTAACAGGTCTTAGTACTGAGCTTGTCTTTTCCTCTGTTTAAACTTCATTTTCTGTTATTTCTTACTTGTCTACATTAAGTTTTTAATCTATTACTGTGAATAACTTTTTTGAGAAGTTGACAGCTTGAATTTCATGTACTGATAGAGAAAAAGACATAATAAATAATTTTTTTTCTTAATTTATTAATTCTTCTTGTGCTTTTTCTAAGGTTGGCTTAATTTGCCAGTCACGTTTCACTAGGTGCCATAATGCAAATCCTGCAAAGCAAAAGGATGTATTGAGGAAGTATCCTGCCCAAAATGTCAAGTCTGTACAAAGTTATGGGTTTTTTTCCTGAATGTATAATACTTTTATCCTTTAATAAACTTTCAGAGACTTGTTTTCTTACAAAATGTGTTATTAGGCATTCTTAAGTGGCATCTCTCATTATATGTATGTGTTTAAAAGCTGTCTCTGTTGAAATTTTTGGTCTTTATTAATGCTGTAGCATTGAAGCCCTAGAGTGCAGCAGAATGTGTTTGGTCTGTGCTGCTGCTGTCCTTGCGTTGTCTGTGTGTCAGGGTGTCCCTGTGAGTTCTGTCAGTCTGCATTTCACACTGCAGAAGTGGGTTTGTCTGGGGAAATAAACCTGTTCAGGTAGGTTTCTGTGTAAATCAGTTTACCTGACTTGACCAGCAAACAGTGCAAACACACATGGATAAAACAGCAGGGAGGAGTAGGACAAAGCTCTGTAGCACTGACATGGTCTCCAAATGCTTTCTGCCACAGGAATGTATTCTAAAGATGACTGGGACAGAAAATGTGCAATTGAGTGTTGGACTGCTGCTGTGTCCTGTGAATATGTTGTACTTCTATACTGATAAAATCCAGAAACCTTATATTTTAACAATTGATTTCTGGAGCATTAGCATAATATGCTTGTTGGATACTTCTTCTGTAGCTTGGCTTCAGCGAACAGAATTCCTCACTGTAGTGAAGTGTGTAGGTAGGTATTTCCAGAGCCTATACATCCATATGAAACAGTACAGTGAAGTCTAGTTTCATGGCTTTGTTCTCACAAAAAAAAAAATTCTGTGGCAGATAGAAATTTTTTAAAGAAATCTCTTGACATGTTTTCACATTTTGCTGACTTGGACCCTAATATACTGTGTTACTTTTGAAATAGTAAGTGTACAGAACATTATAAAAGATATTTCTGACCTGGGGCTAGGCTTGCTGCATTATTCATGAGTAAAGAAGTTAGGAGTGACTTATGTAAGACATCCTATTAAATGTCTAATAGAACCTTGTATAATACCATCAAGTATTGTATACCATCAAGTGTTTATAAGCTGTGTTTCTTAAGCACATATCCTGTGAAAGTGTTTTAAGGTGGGAAACTTACTGGATAGAATGGATGGATTCGTAATGGATAGATTCATAATGCTGAGGTTGCTTGGTACTGTAAATCCACTTGTATAAGATTTGAACAAAGAAAATAATATTTTTGCTTTTGCTTTGCTTTTGCTAAAGACCATTTGATACATAGAGTGTCTTGTGACCAAGGATAGGATGTTAATACTAAATCTGTTTTTCCTTGGCTTCCATGTGTGAGAAGGAAAGTGACACTTTGATGTTACAAGTTTACTTTTTGTTTAGTTCCTATCTGTTCCACAGTTTAGAATCACTAACAAGGTAGAATTTAGTAAGTAAAATGTAGACTGTAAGGGGGATGGTCAGAGGTGTATTATAAATGCCATTTATCCATTGGGGAGATTACTGAGCAAGTAGAAAAATTATGTCCTTGTTGTTACATTATGCCATAAAAGAAAAGTACTTTTTCAAGACAGAACACTGTTAAACACAATTTAACTTTTCAGTCAAATACATTGTAGATAATATTCTCTTATGTCTCTTGTTTTTAATTCAGGAGGGCTGAACATTCTGAAGTAGCAGGGGGAAGAAAAGTGTCATTTTTGAAAGATAACCTTTCACCATGGGAAGAATGGTTCATTAGCAAAGAGAAGGAGTTGCGTGCCCGCTTACAAGCTAGAGCTGCAGAGGTGATTATATCCAGTTATTTTGATTCTAAGTGTAATAAAAGATAGCAAGTTCAGGATTTTCTTTTCCTTGGTTGTAGAAAGACGAGTAGTTGGTTTTTTTGGGTTTTTTTGGTGTCTTAGGCCTCCATAATGTTTGTGTTTGTCAGTGCTGGTGTGATTCATGTTATGTATATTTTCTTTTGCTACATGTTATGCTTCATTGAACTGGTGCTGTATAATATTCTGTTTATCCAACTGTCAGGTAATGGTTCGATGTTAGAAGATTGAAACATTTATATAATTGCTACCTTTATTTTCACCATGGGTGTATACACCTGCGTGTAGGTTATAGAAGAAAATGGGGTGTGTGCTGATTGTAAGTATGCCAAGCTGCTGGGTTAGTTTTGAGGCACAGTGCTGTTACCCACTTAGCATGTAATTTTACAACTGTTTGGTGTCCTTTCCCGGGATAGGGATCCCTGTTACAGCATTTTTTTCCCTCATTCTGTCTTTTTGTGCCCTTGCAGATGAACAGTTCTTGAGAACCAGGGCTGGGATACAATTAAGTGAGAGCACTCTGTCTTTTCTTGATTACTCTGTAGTTGCAGTTTGGTTAAATGATACTGTTGTTGAAAACCAAATGGGAAGTATTGGGTAGTGATTACAAAAATCACATGAAAATTAGATAATTTCTTGCTTTAGTTACTGATTAACTGTTTCACCTTGAATGTTTTCCTGGCTTTTCTATGATTATCTGTAAAGTGGATATAGCATACAGCTGTTTTATGTGGGCTACTTCATGTTGTTTATAAAACCCCTGCCATTGGAAGGTTTGGGAGCAGAATTTTACAGGTCAGCAGTACACCAAAGTAGTTTGTTAAATTTGAGGAATATGCGTTGATCCGTTAATCCCCATCCACCAAACATTTCCTGACTTCCCATTTATATTCTGGATTGGCAATGGAAATGTAAGCTGGCAGGTATCTCTCAACTAAGTGTTAAGAACAGTCATAGAACAAGCATTACTTAAAGCCATGTAGAAAATAGTCATATAGGTAAATATTCTTAGTTTGTAAGATTTTGAAAACATTAGATGTTAAACTGCAGCAAGACAGTGTGCAAAGCTTATATTTGGGAGGAAAATATAATCAACATTTTTGTAGGATGCCAGAAGAGAATGAAATATGTGATATTTATATAAACAATCACTGCTACATTTACATATTAAAAGTGTTCTGAGCTGATATCCTGAGAAACAACTGTGTAGTCCCGCATCTTTTGCTGATATTAGTACCAAGTCTGCCCTGAATGTCAAAAATGTGGATGAACATTTGGAGTGGAATTAGGTTGGGTCTTCTGAGGTGATCACAGTGCCATCAACTTTTTCAGAAAACAAGATCTCTGCAATGCAGAGATCTTGGAACTCAGGAGATGTTATTTGCTGTAACTTTGCCTCAATACAGCAACACCTGTATTTTCAAACTATGTCTGTTTTGTGGGTGTTTGAGCTTTCTGTAAGCTTCTGTTGCTGTCCTACTAAACTGAAATTCAGTGTCCTAAGAAAAGGGGGTTCTCTGTGAAACTGACTGCAATGCAGGGACCATAAAATCAGTTTCGTGGAAATAATTCCATCTGTCTGTGTTTGAATTTTTGTTGAAATTAGCACTTTGTGTTAATGCTGCTGGAGAAGCTAGACATCTCAAATTGTCTCAGTTATGTTTTTTCTTTATTAACTTCACTGGAGAGATACAAATGATTGCATATATACTGTATGTCATGTAAGTATACTTTGAATTTTCTTCTCTCATCTTCAAAATAAAACACCTGTTTCAAAATCTGCTAGAATCTGCAATAATTTTGGCTTTAGTAAGCCTTGGGTTAAGCCCTAAAGTTCTAGTAGTTCTGGTACTAAAAATCACCAGTGAATAATATTTCACTTAGCTTTTGATACCTTCCATAGTGCAGAGCAGTACACTGTGTAAACTGTAAATATTGTAGGAAAGTATTGCTGCAAATTAAGAGCCTGGTGACTAAAAAGGCATTTCAATAAACTGAGGGGTGATTTTATACATTTAATTGCTTCCAAAGCCAAATTAAAATATGTATTTTCAGGTAATATCCTAAAATTTGTACATTTTAATTGGTTGTATTTCATGTGTTTTTGTGTGTGTCTGTGTTGACTGCCATTCTTCTTCTTCAAAACCTTAATGAAGGAAAAATATGTATGATATGATAAATATGGAGGAAACTGTAGTGCTTACATTGTTTTAACTGCAGCACTGTTGCCTGTATTGCTGTAAATGGTCACCACAGATTTGAAATGTATGCTTTTTCTGTAATTAGGAAATGAATAAAGAGCTTGAGAAAATGAAGGAAAATCAAGAATATGAAAGAAGAAAAAGGATAGCTGAAGAGAAACACAAGGAATGGGTCCAAAAAAAAAGAGAAGAGGTAACTGTTGCTTTGGCTGGAAATGTTCTAGTACATGCCATGCTTGAGTAAGCCTATGTAAAATTTACTCAGTTTGTCTGGACATCCATGTTTTCAGTTTGCTGAGTAAGTGGCTGCTTTAGTTGAAAATTATAAAAACATGCCAAGGCAGCTACACATTTTTTCAAGACTGATTTTTTTTTTTGTGTAAAGCACAAAGGGATTTGTTTTCTGAGTAGTCAGATAACTGACAATTGGTGTACTTCTTGTGCAGTAGCTCTCTGCTGATTATAGCTGGGGTTTTGGCCTTTAATGTACCCAGGCTTCCCAGGTTCAGTGCCCAAACATTCTTGGTTAAGTGTCCATCTTGACTGTGCACAATGTTTTGTACACCAAGCAGAGTCAGAGGAAGGATTAGTTAAATATCACCATGGACAGGCAAAGAGTATTTACCATAGGATATGGTTTAGAAGGGATAATTCAGGTGTGGGGCCAGAGTGATGGAATTCTCAGTAGACCACAGTTAGTAACTGGGAATTCCTTCAGTCAGTAATTAACTAGCTGGGTACGTGTGCTCTTCCGATCTGGTTTAGAAGGGATAATTCAGGTGTGGGGCCAGAGTGATGGAATTCTCAGTAGACCACAGTTAGTAACTGGGAATTCCTTCAGTCAGTAATTAACTAGCTGGGTTGGATGGGCTGACCTCATACATTTGTTTTCACAATTTTAGAACTCCTTGAGATTCAGCCTAGAACCACAAGAATAACATATATTTGGGTTGAACCTAATTAATCTTAGTCTTAATGCTGGTTGGATATTTGGCAGAAGCCCACTGCAGAACCAATCCTGCTCTATTAATTTATTATGATTTAAATTCCTAATTAAAGTACACAGGAAAAAGTAGATTTATTATTCAGCACATACAATTCCATTTTCCTCTTCCAAAATGAAATTTAAATAAAAATTCAATTCTTACTGTCTTTAACTGTTCATTGGCTTGAAGGAGTTGGTCTGCCTCTTAAAATAGTTCCAGTTCAAAACCAGAAGTTTTCCTTTTGTGTCTTCTTCACTACCCCTACCACCTCCTTCGACTTCCTTAAATTTCTAATTATTTGGGTTTTCCTTGGACCCTTCTGGATTTACTGATTAACAATTTATATTCTGTTGTCAGTGGGATTAGGAGGTCTTTTTATGGTAATCACACCAGTCCAGAGGACAGGAGAAAAAACGTGCTTGTGTCTGGACTGAATCACATTATGTTTTGGAAGCATAGGGTTATCCTTAGGGCATCTCCCAAATGTTTAGAAAAGTAAGCTGATTTTCATTTAAATCAGATGATTAATTGGCTAGTCTTTCCTATATACCACACTCAAATCGAGGATAAGCTGAATTTCAAAGCTTAGCTGTCCACAGAATATTAACATTTGTGCTGCATAGACTGTCCCACTTCAAGTTTCCACAAGATTATTTGTGGATCTGGACACAGACTAAAGGATAAATATGTCAGTTCAGAGACTGAGGTGTTTAAAGTTGCATCAAGTTTTCACCTGCATTTAAGGTAAGACTCATGAGCACTGACACTTGATATCATTTTCTTGGGGAGTGTGTATATATCTCCTGTTTGGAAAACATTTCCCTATAGAAGGAGCTATATGCTTCTTATCATTTTACAGAAACTATTTTTGAAAGTAAAGGAATCCCAGCTATTTAGTATTCTCTATGTAAATCGCTTTTGTGGTTTTTTATTTAATGTGTATTTTATCTCAGCTTGGTTAATACAGAGCGCAGATTGTTCAACAGCTTGAGCATGACTTTTAAGTTCAAAAGCTATGCTTGCTTATGCTTTCTTTCATGCAATGAGTTGTTAATTATTTTGTAAGAGGAATAGTACCACTACCACAGAAGAGGTGGAGAATCCTGTCAGCACAGCCTGCATCCTGGGGACGTGTTAGTTGGAATCTCCTCTGTCAGAAATGTAGTGAAATCCAGATCATCCCTGGCTTAGATTAATGTTCTTACAGCTGAACTGTTGTTGAGTCAAAGCTCTGGTTGCTGATGTAGAGCCTGATGTACTGTGGTTTTTGCTGACAGTTTAGACTTGAAAGAGATGCTAAGATGTCCACTTTTGTTAAGGCTGAGCCCTTTCAAGAAGTGTGTTTATGAGGGAAGCTTCTAGTAGAAATGCTTTCCAATCATGAGAGCCAACTGCATTTAAGAACTAAGATTTTCTGTTTACATACCTAAGTCTGTCTTTACATATCTAAATTTTTTATGAGTCTGGGTTTAATTTCTTAAGGACTTTTGTTTTTTTAATCATATTGTGGGTCTTTTACTCTCTGGACCCGAAAAGTCTTTACACAAAATTTTTCTGTGACATCATGCATGATCGATGTCATGGTTATAATTTTAGGTTGTACCTGAATCTTAATTACCTTTAGATTTCTGTAAGTAGAATGAACTAATTTCTCATGGTGAGTGTTAGAATGAGTTTTAGACAGAGTTTTGGAAGAGGCATTCAGTGTGACAAGTGAATATGAGTGCTCATGTATTTCAGCAGCATTCATAGGGTCCAGATTCTTCTCAAGATCTCAAGAGTATTCCAAGAACAAAGTACACTAAAACTTTATGCTTGTCACATACATTGAGTCCCCACATGAAATGAACACCATGTGGGAGAAAGATCCAGTAATTCTCCAGTTCCCAGACTGCAGTGGGGTCTGCACTGACTGTGAATTTCAGCAGTAAATGGGTATAAACCAGCTTGTCAGAGACATCTGCAACTCAAACCTTTGTTGACCTCCTTTCTAGCCTCTTGTTGTTTTCACATGGAAATTCTGGAGGGATTAAAGAAGTATTTGTGTAGACTAGGCTTGGTCACTGAGTTGTGTTATAGGGCAAAATTGGAAATACAGTTACAGTTGTTTGAATGACCCAGATTTCCAAGACTGCTAAAAGTGGTTGATGTCCACGATTATTATGAGGACAAGCAAGTGCACTTGGATGTGTGTTCTGATGTTGGCAATGTGAGCTTTTCCTGTATTTTGCCATCACTCAGCATTAACTGATGCTAGAATATGCTGGGTAAGATGCCAGCAAACAGCTGTGAAGTAGAACACTACCTGTGAAAGGAGAACTGTTGTCACATTCTGCAGACCATAAGGTGGAAAGGATTGCTTTGACAAGTATCTGAAAAATATCAATCACATCATTAGTTTCTGGAAATATTTCTTCTCAGTGGCAGTCTACATAGAAAATGCAGAACAGAAAGCACCTCTGCACTTTACACATTCACCCTCTCATTTAGTCATTGATGTGAGAATATAGAGATACATATTTTATTAGTTTTCTTCCAGTTGGATATAATGCCTGTTTCAAAAGCAATTGGGGTTCGTTTTTTTTTCCTGAGTGGAAAATTATATTAGATTCACTGACGAGTAAAGCTAACACACTGTTGTTGAGAATTGCAACATGTATTTCATTCCCAGAAATATTGAGATGTGTCTGTAGTGTTTAAAAAAATCTGAATAAATAAAACAGAGTAGTAAACTTGAGGAGACCTGAAAGTGAAATTTTTATTGTCTTGACAAATTCATTTGTCTATCATACCTGAAATCTAGCAATGAATAGGTTCTGACTTCAGAGACCTTACAGTATCACATATTTTTTCAGGTTTATGATAATTTTCTTTGTAATTGTGTAATAAAATTTACTGTATTCCTCAGAAGACTCACTCATTGAAATATAGTAAAAAATTTCTATTCTATTTCTTTGATATGTTTCACGTAGGAAAGAAGAGAAAGGAAACGAGAGGTGAGCAAAGAAATGGCAGAAAAAGCCACAAGGGAACTGGAAAAAATGCAGTTACAAGAAAAGGCTGACATAAAGTATAAAGAGTGGTTAAAGAAGAAGAGAGCTGAAGAAGCAGAAAAGAAGAAAAAAGAGAAGGTATTAATGAACTGATTATTACTTAATCTGTAATTTACTACAGATTAAGAATTGATCTATTCAAATCTTACATTGAATATATTGACATCAAACAGCAGTGTTGTACATGAAGAAAAAAATCTTTCAAGAGTTGCAGTGTTAGTGCATTAAAGACACTGTGGTATGGTCAGCAAAGTAAGATGCATATTAATGCATTTTTCTTACCTGCCTTTGATCTTTTCTCAGGGAAACACTGGAGTAACATGGAGGTTGGGATTGGTTGGTTTTTTTTCAGACCTAAGCAAAAAAAAACATCTTTTCCATTGTTAGAAAAGGTGCTTGTATTTGAAGAAGTATTTGGAATGTATTCAGCAGTTTGGAAATCTGCAAAAAATTATTTACTATTTTGTGTATATTGCACAGGGGTTTGTCAAGAGTACCTTAATTTTCTTTTATTTTTAGGAAAAAGAAAAAGAACGGGAGGCTGAGCTACAGGAGAAGAGAACAAGATCAGAGAAAATCTTTAAGGAATGGCTGCAAAATGCTAGGAATAAACCACAACCTGCTTTAAATGGTTATGGTTTCCCAGATGGGAAGTCTACAGGTTTGTACATATAGTACACAAATATGTACAATATGTGACTTTGGTTTGGGGTTCCTTCCTTTTAATATTTTAATGTGAAATGAAGGCTGTTTATGACATTCATCTAGTATCTAATTTTGGCATGTAGGAATGATTACTTATACTATGGTATAAGTCAGGGAAACAGATTGAGACCTTTTGTGTATTTTCTTAGCCTTTTTTGTATTTGGGGGGAAAATTACATTATTTGAGATAATTATGTGGCATACCAGATTATGATTTTATCTGATTTTTTCTTACCAGGCATAGGAATCACTAGAGCAAATCACTGGGTCCAGTGAAGCAAATTATTTATGTCAGCATCCTTGTAAAATTAGTTTTCCTTGTTACAGAAGGTGTGTGTCACCTTAGCACACCTGAATCCCCCTTAGAAAAGAGATGGGGTTTTGGGGCACAAGAACAAATAGAAGCTGACAGAAGTTCTGTCTGAAAAAGGAGACAGGGGCACCAACCTGTATTCTGAGCTAAAATTTCCCTTCTGCTTTGCTTTTCACCTGCATCGCACCTCCGTGGTTTCTGTAATCCTAGTCCTTTTTTTGTTTGAAAACATGTTATTTTTCTATGCAACTAAAATAATTGCTTCTATTTGACTTTGCAACAGAAGTAGTTTTGAGACCAAAATTCTGGTCTCTGAATGTTTAAGAAACATGTATAAAGCAGGTGAACAACCTTTACTCTTCTGCTTACATTTATTTCTAAATAGTGATACACCTTGCCTTCATGATTTGGTTGGACCTGCATTACATACTGACAGCTGCAATAATTTCTTTAAATGATTTTTGAAAAATATTTATCTACTCGTGTCATTCAGTATAACGTATTACAAACTTTGATATGTATCTGCCACGTGGTTGGGTAAAACAAAGTAGCCAATTTGCAGACATTTACAGTTTTTAAGAACACAAAGGACTGAGCATTCAACCTGCATACTATTTTAAGTAGAGGTGAAGAATATGCCAGTTACTCTTAAAAAAACAAAAAGATGGGATATTTATTATTTTGGATCACTTAAATTTTGTGGTATGCCTGTGCTGTCTTTCTCTGAAGACGTTGTGTTGTATTTAGTCCAGATAATTATTATAACTGCTTGCATTGGAAAACTTGTAGTGTAAATATTCCTTTCTTAGTTATGTTTGTTTTCTAATTGTTTTAGGGAGTGCTAATAGAAATTTGTATCCAGCTCCAGCATATTGTAACCCCATTCCTTGGAAACCGGTGCACGTGCCTCCCCCACAGGAAGGCAGTGTTCCTACCATGAAGAGGAGTAAGAGGCCTGTATCCTGTCAGCCACGTGCATCTTTACCAATGGTGATTTCTAAGCCCAAGATTAACCCTTGTGTTGGATCTCTGTGCAGAAAGAAGTTATAGTCCAGAAAAAAATGTTCTTACCATCTTGAGCAAACTGGGCCGTAAAGGTGAAGTTCTGTGAAGTTACAGGTCCAAAGCAAATTGCTTTGTGCCTTTCTTTTTTTTTTTTCCATTTTTATAAGCAGATTTTTGTGTTTACTGCTAGTTGACCAATCAGGCTTTTTATGTTTTTTCTATATTGCGTTTTAGTGAAAAAAAAGGAAAACATAAATTGTAATGGCACTGTACCTCAATACCAATAAAATGCACAAGATTGTTTCTTCCTTTCTCTCTCGTTGTTGAAGTTTTATTGTATACGTAATTATTCTTTTGGACAACAGTATTGATTAGGTTATTTTAAAGATGTGATTTGCAACAAATTTTAAAACAATTCTTGGCTTAATGCGGAAGGAATTCGAGGCCAGCATCAGTTCCTGGGTTATGTCCCTGGGATTACAGAGATATAGTGGGATAGTTTACATGGCTGGAGTACTGCAGCAAATGGATGCAGGCTTTTAGGGAAACTCAGGCTCCTTGCTGGACCTGATTTGTACAAACCAGGGAGAACTGGTCAGGGGTGTGAAGTCTGGGGCTAATAATGACATATGTGAGTCTGTGAGATTTGGTAGGGTGCACCTGAGAATGCTCAGAAGTGGATGATATTTTAAGGATACCCTCAATTACCTTTCAGAAGTCTGGTGATAAGAGGAAGTTCCTGAGCACTAGAATAAAGTGAGTGTCCACCCAGTCTTCAGGAAGGGTGTATATGCAGAGCTGCAGGCCAGTAGTCAGCCTCACCTCAGCCACCTATCAGATGGTGAATGTGGCAATGTGGCAGGTGCAGCCTGCAGCCTCCTGCTGCGTGAGGAAGAGCACTGCCCAACAAAGGGAAGCAGGCTGTCCCCTGTGCCATAACTGCTTGAGAGCACATTTGGAGTGCTGTGCCCATTCCTGGGCATGCCAGTAAGAGACTGACACTGGAGCAAGCTCAGTGAAGGGCCACAGGGGTGATTAAGGGATTGCAGCATCTGACAGATGGAAGGTGGGAGAGCTGTGACTGCTCAGCACGAAGGGGAGAAAGCTCAGTGATATCTGAGCAGTGTCTGCAAGTACCTGATGGATGGAGGGAGAGAGCAGACCCTTCCCAGCAGTGCCCAGTGAGAGAAGAGGCAGTGAGTGCAAATTAAAATACAAGAAATTCCATTTAAACATGAGGCAAAAATTTTTACAGGGAGATTCATCGAATGCTGGAACAAATTGCCCAGTGATGTGGTGGAGTTTCCATTCTTGGATGTACTCAAAATTTGACTGGACATAGCCCTGATAAACCTTCTCCAGTTTGCCCTCTTCTGAACAATGGAGTTGGACTAGATGATTTCTAGAGGTCCATTCCAATCTCAATTCTGTTATTAATGGTGAAAAGGAAAAAAGCAGAAAAGAAGACTTATTTTTACTGTTGTAGTTGTATCACTTTGAGAAATACCTTGTTATCGTCTAAAAGTTGCAGTATTAAAAAGTATATTGCATATTATAAAATTCATGTGGTAAAAAAACACACTAAGTCACATTCTGAAATGTGAGTGTTCTGTTGATTCTAGTTCTAGTCTTGATAGTATATTTTAATTTCTTCAGAGCAAGTTGTGGAAAATATACTGGTTTAATCAGGTAGTAATACAAAATGTTACAGAAAATATAATTTGAAGAAACTCTAGGATTTAGGTGCTGATGATGATTTTTTCTCTTTTTCTCTTTTTCTTTTTTTTTTGTTTTTTTTATTTTGTTGGGTTGGTTTGTTTGTTTGTTTGTTTGTTTTGTTAACTGGGTTTTTAGGCTGTTGTTATTATTGATTTATTTGTACAGTTCATGTTTAAATGCTGACCAGGGAACTATTTTTGCTTTCATGTTAAGCTGAAGAGCTTTAAAAATTGAAAATATTTTATGCAATCTCCTGAATGAAAGGATGTACTGATCATGTTTCATGAGATTCCAACACAAACAGGTCTTGGAAAAAAATCTCCATATTTTTTTGTTATTTCAGGTGGTCTGGGTGTGTTGTTCACACATGAAGTTGTTAGGGTTCTTCTAAGACTGCTTCAGAGGTATAAAATTTCAGGATTAAAATCCTTAAACAGGAGTAAGGACAATAAGCTTCAACTTTATGCCCTTTAAAACTTTTGAACATTGCCACTTACCTTTAAGCCTTTGAGACTTTTAAAGCATAATCATCTTGTAAAGCAGTTCAAATGGTTGGTGCAGTCACTGAAAATGTTAATCTACTTCATGCCTTGTTAAGTTAGACCTGTGATTTGTTGTTCCTTTACTGTACTTGTCAATAAATTTACAGAATTTGACCTCTCTCCTCTTGAAACATTTGACATTCCTTTTGAAATAGTTGTGGTTTTTCTAAAATAGCTTACAGGTAATAGTAATTCCAGAGCCAGTGTCCTAGAAAATGTGGTATGTGAGTTTCAGTCTCTAATCCAAGAACTTTTACTTATATATGCACAAGAAAATGCTTTCAGCAGAAGGATTAAACAGCTCAAGTAATATATTCTCTTAGCTGAGTACCCATGGGAGAAATGAATGAACGTAACAAGTTGACTATTGAGAAATAGTGTTCTGATTTTTTTTCCAGAAGTTCTGTGAAAAATCTTTTAATCATATTTATGATTTTAAAGAACTGTATGTTAAACGCTGAGTGAACAATATTTTATTCTTTTGCTCTCTGTGGGAAGTTCTAGGTTGGGTTTGGATGCAGTTTGAGTGGTATTTCAGGGGAAGGACTGAGGTGGGACTGACACTAAAACCCGTATTATTTTTACAACAGTGTCCATTGGTGCCTGAGTTAAGCTTCTGCTGCACACAGCTGGTTGGCAGGATATGAATGTGTGGATGGTAACTCATATTTGTGCACTGCAACTTGTGTTTCCCTGTGTACTCAACAAGAGGCTGGCTAGGAAGAGAAACATTTTATTGGCATTTTGACTTTACAAGTCTTGCAATGCTGTGCTACTGTTTCCTTTTAATTTTGTATGTATTCAATTGTAATTTTTGTGTCGTATACAAGAAGGATTTGCAATCCAGACTTTCTAGACCATATCACTGTAAGCAAAAGACACACCTCATGAGCTAATGATAGGATCTACAAAGTCTGTCTGGGGGTTGGCTTGTTAGTACTATGAAGCACTTTTGTTCTGTTTTATCTTGGGACTTTTTCATGAGTAGAAACATATATGAAATTATGTTTTCATTTGCATAAAGATTTCATATATACTTCTCTCATAGTCTTAGTATATATGTGTGTTCTTAAATATATGAAAAACATTTGGCTAAGCTTTAGTATTGCTTCAGTTTCTTAACACAAAAGGGAAGTAAATTGAATAATCATGAGGTTTTGAATCATGTTCTCAAAAAAGAATTCTTGTCTAGCTATGTATAGAATTACACAGTATGCTCTTTAATTAACATTGAGACAATATATAATGGGTCAAAAATGTTGCCTTGTAATGAAATCAAAGAACTTCATTTAAAATTCACAAGTTATGTGTCAGAATCTTTGCTAGATCAAGGACATGTTAAGTAACTTCTCTCTGCCAAAGCTATAGCATGTCTGAAAGGTGCTAGCTTTCATAAATTAGCACTTTTTATTGCCAGGTGAAAAACACATACAGGAAACAGGGTGCAGGAGGCTGGGTTACACTGCATGGCTGAGTGATATTGGAGACTTCCAATTATCTGGGTTTTTGGTAATGGCTGGCATGTAAAGGAGTACTTGAACTACACCAGTGATACATCACTATAAAAGGCACTGTCTCAAGCAGATGCAATTAAATATTATCTAGAAATGAGATCATGGCATGTTTTCCATGACTTTGTTTTAATTTTGTTTCTTACTTTGCTGCCATGTTGTTGTTGATTATGATTAAAGGCATGCTTTTCTAGGCAACTAAATCCACTTTGGAAATGTGAACTTTTAAAAATAATTTGCTAAGAACTTACTGGTAGAGCATAAACCAAGTTCAAACAATGTCTGGAACTAACATTAAAAAGCGTAAGTGATTGCCCTTTCAAAAACAAAACCCCAGGAAGACCTTGGCAGTAAATTATAACTAATTACATGTGTGCAATACCACACAGATAAATACTATGTACAGAGAAGTTATTACTTAGTTAAAGCTTTCCTCTCTCTTCCCGATTATAAAAGAAAACTTCTAGATTACTTTTCTGCAGTTTAAGTCCACCCCTCAGTAGTAGGGTAGTAGTAGATTCCCTCAGTATTTTTTTAGGGGAATAAAAAAAAAACTACTGTAAGACAAAAAAGCAACAGCATCTCAACCAATCTAATATGAAACCTTGACTCACTGCAGCTTGAGGCACAGTTTACAATCCAGCTTTCTGGATAAACGAGTTCTCCCTGTTGCTGGAGGAGGGAGGGTAGAGATGAGAGTCTGTGTCATAGATTTCAAATGTAGCTTGATTTGTAACATCAAGCACTGGTTGCAGTGCTCTGTACTTCCAAGAGTGGTTTTAAAGGCTGTTTGGTTTTTATTCTCAGGTAATAAGTTTGTGATATGTGTCCAAGCAGGTAGATTTTTGAGAAATTTCTCAGAAGGGTAAATCTGATAAGCCTTTCCTAAAATTTCTCTAAAGTAATTGGAGGCCAAGGAAAAACGAAAGTTACTTGTGTTTGCTTTGATCTCACCTAACTTCAGACTTCTGCCTTCTAAACTACTCTCACTATGTTGTTTTGTATCTTTTTATATTATGTTTTTATTTATATTATGTTTTTTATTTATATTATGTTTTATATTGGCATGCTCAGAGTGCAGCAATGGTCTTTGAGAAAGGCAGATTATACTATAGATGTAGCTTTTTTTCCATGGTGTGCAAATACTCTTTTGGAGGGAATCTTCTGTATAGGGGTCTGCTGCTTCAGCAGATCTGCATGTCCAACCTGTGCCTTTTCAGCCCACAGCTTCTCTAGCATGAGATGTGTCTTGAGATAAACTGTGTCTATTACTAGTCACTGGTATAACTTTATTCTGAGTCTTATGTTTGGTATTTTTTCCTTACAATCCTGCATTGAATCCCACTTTCATTAAAAACAAGCAAACAACAAAATCTCAAGATGCTGTGAAAATTAAGAAAGTTTGTTGTTGATTTGTAAACTAATGTTCCAGCAATTTACTGAGAATCAACTCATGGTGGTTGTGCTTTTTGGTAAGCAAAACTGCTGGCCAATCAAAACTAAATTTGTATTTGTTTGGGTTCCAGTTCTTCTGAGACATAAGTAGCCCCTGTCTGTCAGATTTTAGTTGTGGGTGTCTCATAGTTAACTTAATTCACAGTCAGATGGAGAAAACTGAGAAGCAGGTCTTAGAAGTTAAAAAGACAGATTTTTGTCCATGTGGTTATGTAGGTTTTGGGTAGAACAGAAGAGTCACTAAGAGCATGAATATCCTTAGTTCTTGAGGAGTTTCCAGAATCACTTTAGCAGGACCAAAATGGATCACAAATCAATGGACAGTATGAGTTGTGCATTTGGTCCCTAGCACCATTGTCTGTTGCAACGAAAGTATCATAACGAAGAAAAGCTAAAAATAATACTCCTGAATTTTTACTCTGTTAAATTAAATTCCCTGCAAATTGTCTGGAAGATGATTTTTGTGAAGAAACCTGTATGAGACTTCTGAAGTTTGTGCAGTTGAGACAATGATGAGGTAGGTAGTTGATGGTATGCCTAAATTTTCAGAGTACAATGTAATAATGACATTGCAGTATTGGAGATTGTGGTATGGGAAAAAAAACCAGAATCTTCTAAATTAAATATGATTAACGTACTTTAAAAATGTACTATTTCATTACAGTGAAATATCCAGTATATAACCTTTGATTTTGTGTTCACTATGGTTCTAGCTTACCTAACTCTCTTTCCTTCTGCCTTCCAGAAACTGTGCAAACACCTTTTAAAATACAGGCATGTTGCAACTAGTGAAATGTTTAGAAATTTCTGAGAAATTCTGGTTGAGGAGTTTCTGGCTGGATTGTAATACAGGAGATTTGTAAAAAAGTAATTTGATATGTAAAAATAACTAATGATGGAATCCTAATCAATGTGAGGAAGAAAAGTCTCTTAAGTAACTGAAATCAGTCTGAACTCAAGATTTATGGGATTTCCATGCTTTTCAACCCAAAATTTTCTCCCAATATCACAAAAAGTAAAGTTTGCATACCAAGAAATCTGAAAATACCAAGTCAAACATAGCAATTAAAACCTAAGCATGGTCCTAAACCAAGAATGTCTGACCAGTAAAAGAGCAGGCAATGGGTAATGTAAGGTCTACCTACATGTCAGCAGACAGGGAAAGTACATATTTTGCCCTGAAGTTCTTTGAAGGAAAAAATAAATCCTGGTACTATTGCTCCTATTGTAAAGAATATATTTTCCTTAGTGAAAGATAGGGAAAGAAATACAGATGTGGTGTGTATACAGTATATGCTATTTATTGTGTAAAAAAAGTGAATACTGTTTTTTTAGGGTGAAAAAAGATAAATTGATAAAGAAAATTGCATAAATCAGGGAATCTGACCTAAATTTTCAATTTCAAGGAATGATTTCTAAACCTTGCAACTTATTATGAGCCTGTTACAGTACATAGATCAATTTCTTTTTACCCTCCAATTTTTTGTTGGGATCATTTGATAATTTCAACTTCAGTTGGAAGGAGTACATTTCTGTTTCTCAAAGGTGTTCTTGTGTTGGTTTTACATCTTTCCTATGTATTTTTCCACGTTTTCCTGGCCAAACATGAAGGGATCTGCCCTGAACTAATGTTCTTTATTTTATGAGCCCCAGGAAGCAGTTCTGATGTATTTGAAGCTGATGATGGCAAATTTTTTTGAAGCAATTTTTTTTAACTAATTGAAACAAATTTTGAACAAATTTTTGTGTTTGCCAGGGCATTAGGGAAAATAATTAGTTTAATCTTTTTATTAATCAGGAATTAAGTCATTCCAGGTTTTTGTTATACTTTATGTAAACTAAGTTGTGGTAAACTTGTTTCCTTTCCAAAGGATGGTTTAGACATCCTGTGCCATGTGATTCATCCCAGTTTCTGAGTTGTGATTTAAATACCCATGGTCTCTGGTGATAAGGATGTCAGGTTTGTGTTTAATGGGTAGCACTTAATGCTGAATCTGCACTATTGGCAAAACCAGAAAACATGCTTTCTCTGAGTTCATGTTGTTCTAGGTCTTTACTAAAGCAAGAACCTGATAAAGGACCAGAGCATTGCATTGAGATCCCATACCAGGTAGGTTTTGATGCAGTCATTGCTTTCCCTGGGAGCTGTAAGAATTGTAAGTGTACAGTGGGAAAAGTCATGTGGTAGTAATTAACCTGCAGCAATGATCCCACAGACTTCTTACTCTCATAACTAAACCCAACACTGCTTAGTTTACATAACGTACAGTAATTCTACTTGCAATATCTTTTTCCCTCACTAGATGTCTTAGTGCTCTGTAATATTCTGGACATGATGTGATTCTTGGTAAACTAAGTCTTGAAAAAGAACTGGAGACATTACATTAACTGAATTCTTCAATATCTTTGAAATCATAATTAGCAAACCTCCAATTCCTTCACCCCTGCATTTAAGATCCTTCTCTGGGCTTAGGTATCTAAAATGTGCATTCCTTGTTGCCTTCTGTGGTGAGGGTATAATTATAGTCTCTAGCACTAATTTTGCTTTTTTAGAAGGGCACTTTTGTATCTGAAAACAATTCTGTCAAACAAAACAATCCTAGCATCAATTAAAGCTCTGTGATGTTTGTCCAGTTATTGACTCAGTAGAAAATAATGTTAATGTTCCTATTAGCCTTAGTTTTGTACAATATGAAATTGTTGAACTTGATTTAAATAATAAAAATACTGTGAAGCAAATAATTGAAAGAAAATATCACTTAATCAGTGCATTAGGCAAATGGCAAGGAGTTTGGCTTTAAAGACATTTTCAATCTATTCTGTTTAGATGAAAATTATGATAGCAATGAATGAGATTTTTCTTTCATTTAGATGAATTCTGGGACGTGATGCATCTCAAGGTTCTTTTGTTATTTGGAAGCTTATTCTCCTTAAGTGGTTTGAAATGCAGATGTTTCATCTCTGGGACACAGCACACCTCTTACCTTCCAGGCCTTCTCTCCTGGAGTTGGCTTCTTATCCTCCTAATAGTATTTTGTTTATCTCCTGTTTCTCCTCCTCCAGGTCTTGAAAGGCAGGTCACAGGAAGGTAAGGGAATAAAATGATTTTTCTCCTTGTGCCACTAGATCAATATAAAGGAGGGGTGCAACAATTAATGTGCAGTCAATTCTGAGATATCAACTAGTTTGGCATGGCCTTAACTACATATATAACCAATACTGCTCTGGGCTTCCTTTTGATTCCTATTTCAGGGAAGTATTCTGCTTCATGTAGATAGTATGTATAAAGTTTTTTGTTGTATATGAGCTTTAAAAACTTTTTCAAGTTTCTTCAGATTGAGGAGGCAACTTTTAAACACTGCAAAGGGTTCCTTTCACCCGTTGCTTAAATCTCAATCTGTGTGGGTGCTTGTGTATGTGGGGGGTAAGGTCTGACAATTCAATATCTGGCATTTATTCACTCATTCCAGAGTGTTTTTCTCCTAAACTTGTCTCTAAACCGAGACAATTGTTCATCCTGGTTTTAAGCTGTAAATGCTCATCTTGTCTTGGCACCACTAGGGTGGATGCCCCTTAGCTCTAAGAATTAAAACAGTGCTATAGAGTTGGTTACCTAACCTTTCTCATGCACATCCAGGGGTCAGAGGGCAGGACTCTTACACCAGTCAGCATTTTAAGGTTAACTGATGCTCTGTGACATCCTCTGCTAACACAGCTACATATATATATATATATATATATACACACATATATATATATACTTGTATATATATAGATACACTGTGTATGTGAATGTATATCTTGTCACTTCCTGGAAGAGTTCAATGATGGCAAAGCTCTAGAAACCCAAGTTAATGGAAAAACATTTTTAAACTGTTCTTTGGGTTCTTGTTTACTTGATAAACAAGCAGGAGGAAGCTGCAAGGAGGCAGCCATTTATTCTGCTCCCCAAATTGTTGGGATGCTGCCAGCCCACAGCATTTCTTGTGGCTTGCCTTTGTGCTTATTTCACTCTGTTTTCTAGCTCTTGTCATGAGCTAGGCACAAAAATCCATGGAAAGAACTTGTTGTTACTAAAAAGATAAATTGCAGAGTGAAAGGAAGGTGTGTTGTCTTTGACATCTGTGCTGTCAGCACATTCTATATCTGATATCTGCAAGGAGACTTAAAGCACAGGATTGCTGAGATGGAAGTACCTCAGCAAAAGAGAGATTCATATTAAAGATTTCGCTCTGATATTTTCTATTTTAGGGAACCTTTGCAGTGGACTTAGTTGCAGGTTCCCACTTGGCCCCATTCTTTACAAGCTAATTTTTCCTACAGGCTTTTTGCAAGGGCATATAGTGACAGAACAAGTGAGAATGGCTCTTAAATGAAATGTGATAGATATAGATTACATATCAAGAAGAAGTTCTTTTCTCAGAGGGGGATGAGGCACTGGACTCGTATTTAGTATTTAGGCTGGATTGAGGGTGGCATTTATACTGATAATTTTAGAGTTTTAGCTCAGCTCAAAGCAGTAACAGCCACTGAACATCCTGAGTGACTGCACATGTAACCTGGATAGTTGTGCAAGGGCTGCTACCCAACGCTGCCAAAGCTTTGTTGCCTGAAGTTACAGTTTATTGACATGTCACAGGGTCTTCATTGTCACAAAAATTACTAATTCTTGTTAGCAGGTATACTGGTGGCATAATGCTCTGCATCTATGGATCTAAATGAAGGGCTCTGATGTCTGTCAGCAGCAACATAATGTGTGTATTTGTTTAGTCTGGCTACAAGTGCTCAGTTTCTACAGGGATGATAGGAGTGTAACTGATAGACATTATTTGGGTTAAAGGCTGGATGCAGATCTGAACAAGTTGATAGCACCTCTATAAGAAGCTTCTTGCTGCATTTGTGTTGCCAGCATACTTTAAATAAAAAATTTTGAACTGGTAGTTTCAGGTCAGCCTGAGTAACTCCATATTTAGAGAGAAAACAGAAAATCCACCCATGCACCTTCCTTTTTGAGGTGGAAACATGGTAGGAGATAGAGGGAATGTCTGCAGCCATTGAAACTGCCTGCTTAACTGGTTTTGACCATATAAAAATAAAATAATAATAGAATTTCAATAATAATAGTTTCAACTGTGACCTTTTTAAAGCTTGTTCCAGATGCAAAGTAGTTTCTGGCATCTGAAGCAAGTCCATGAAGTTTTAAACTCGTGGCTCTGCAAACAGATATTCTGAGCTACAAACAAACCAGTAGTGTGCACCATTTCAGATGTGATTAGGAGCGTTGTGCTCCAGTCCCTATGCACGGTTCAGAAGGTCAGACATTGCCACAGTATCTCTCCTGCTATTTTCAGGCTCTCATGTGTTACTTGGTTTCAGTTCTTTTTCCGTGGGTTTGGCTGTTAAGAATGCACACATTTCAAGAAAAGTCCAACAACTTGTAAAATCCAACGAAGGCTGAGGACAGTGATTGCTTTTAGACTGGAGTAATTGAAACGACCTAAGCATCTTGTTCCAAGGACTGGGATTGCTTAATCTAAATATAAAGTGTCTGAGTTATGGGCAGTGGAAAGAGCAGAGCCTGGTGTTGGTCGTTGGGTAAAAGAGCCACAAAGAAAATAGAGGCATTTAAGGTCATAGTAGCCCTTAGTTACTTTCTTGTTTAGACCAGCTGTTGCTAAACTACTCAGAATTTAGAGGCAAACAAAACCCAAAGTGGAGAAACGGTACTCTTGTTTAAGTGAAGTCCCTTAATTAGTTTGATAAATAATATAAGGAGCAGCAGAGGGATTCCTTTCTGCTGAAGATGCTGACCAGCATCTTTTTTATTGCCAGCTGTGGCTCAAAATTTAAACTGGTGTTTTTCTTGTTTCTGTGGTTTTCACTGTAAGAAGGTTTTCCTAACATCTTTTCACTCAGTAAATGTAGGCACCCTTTGTTTAAAGAGTGCCTGAGGATAGAGTAAAAATTTCAAGGACTTAATTTTATAATGTATATGGCTGTTTAAACGATCAAATGCTGGTGGTGCTGAAAGGAGTGTGTGTCTCCCTTGTTTCACAGTACTGAGAATTTGCCTAGGGGCTCATAGATGGCCATCTAAATAACATTATAAAATTTCCAAAATCAGAAACTGCTCGATATTTGAGAAAATTTATTTTTCTTGGACTCATTCCTAAAAGCATTTTTGAAAATAGAATGAAATGCCAGAATGAAAGAAGTACATTTTGTGTAGCTCTGGACTGGTATAAGCTCAGGCTGCTGATGTAGAAACATTAGAAGGCAAGGGAGACCTGAGGCAGTGTGTGCTGAGCCCTTGCAAGTCACAAAGAATAGTGTTCTATACATGAATGCAGAGAACATGCAACTGTTCAAGGAACTGTGGGTGTGGAGGCCTGAAACACTGGTGAATGTGACAGGGTTTAATTACACTTTTCAGGCTCTGCAAATAAAGTGCTCAGCACTAGTTTGGTGCTGCAGTCCCAGCAGTGGTTGGTTCTGGTTTGTGTCTCAGAGGGATGCACTTCCAAGGCTGGTGGAAGACTGAAATAGGGAGAAGTTACAGAGTAAGAGTTCAGGGAGGATCCCTCTCTGTCTCCTACATGTCCTTGGCTACTCGGTGCTCATGCTACAGGAAAGGTGTATTCTCAACTTAGTTACTCTTTTGGCACCTAATTTTGTTTAAATATGCATGAAAATAGAAAAAGCTGAGATTTGCCTGTCTTTTTCACAAAACTCTCCTCTTTTGTTACTGTTACTCTAATTAAAATTAAACTTTGATTAAAGAATGCATTAATTTGGTAAGGTGGGTTTATCATACTTGCAGGAGTTTGGATGTTTGATGATCGATGTTTACCTATGTTAACATAAGTTTTTTAGGACATCTCACTTCCTTGGTATTTTTTCTGTGTACTAATCTTAAAATTTCTAGAGTACAATTAAACACAATACAGTTCTGCTCCAGAGAAAAGCACAACAGAGATGGTGTAATACATCTACTGTTATAGCTCTGGCTTTTCTCATTACAGTACCAGTTTGAAACGAGATATAAAAAAAGTTGATGTTCTGGTGGAATATAGATATATTTTTCACTTTCTTTTACAGTAAAGCCAACTTTTGTGTGGGGCTTTTACAATGGGGCTTCCTTTATAATTTAGCCAGGTACCAATAGTCATCAGAAGATCTAATTTGCAGGTAGTTACAGAAATACTCTCTTTTTCCAGCACAACTAAAGTATCAGGCAAAGGAATTTAGAATTAAAATCTCTGATATGGAAAGTAGCTGGATTCTAGATGTTGAGCAGAGGGTTTTCAGGCACAAGCATTAAGTTTTGATTCTCATTCAGTTTGTGTGGGTAGTCTGACCCTTTTCCAGTTTAACTGGATATTCTGCTCATTGAGGCATTACAGGAATTAGATTTTTTTACTCATGCAGGACTTCATGTTTCCACTGATGAGCAGTTTTTACCATTATTTGTACTCCATTCTGTTCAAAGCTATGGGTTTAGTTATATTTTAACTGTACGTTTAGTATACAGGACAAACGTGAATGGATCCAGGTCTAATGATATCTACAGATATTTGTAACTAACAATAATGACTTCATATCTGTGTGCAGGATGTTATGTGTGAGTTAGATACAAGCCCAAACCAGCAATCAGTTCCATAACAGTTTTTAATAAAAGGAAATTTGAATGAAAGTGTTCAGAAAAGTACAGGATACAAGTAGAAAATATCTCTTTCCTATTAATGACTGGTATAAATCACAAGATGTCTTAATAGTTATAAATTGCAACATTGACTCCATTTTTATATGGAAAAATATCACATTTAATGCAGAGCATTGCTGGAATACATGAATATAGGTATTAATCTTTCTCAGCTTTTCCCACTTTTACAGCAAAGACAATACAATATTTTCCTCATGTTTACAGAATTAAAGGAGGCACTGAAAGATTTAATTACCCCTAAACCCCAATTTTGTTAGACTATTTCATGGGGTCATAACTTTGAAAGTAACTTTTCACTGTTTAATAAAGGGACTTGATTCAAACTGCCCTATGACAAAAAGGCCTAAAATTGAGTTTTATCTGATTATACAGCTGATATCTGTTGTTAAGTGATGAGTAGAAGCTATGGAAGTGTTTGCAAACTGATTTTAGGTTATAGAATCACAGAGTGGTCTGGGTTGAAAGGACCTTAAAGATCATCACACCCTGCCATGGGCACTGTCTACTAAATCAGGTTGCTCAAAGCTCCATCTAACCTGGCCTTATTTTAATTCTGTGGTTATTTAATTCTGTAGTTGTAGTTCTACTGTGTTACCCTTCTAAGAAGAGACTAGGATTTATTTGACTTGGAAGGAACAGTTTGAAAACACACAGTTGAATAGAATGATTTGAGGGTGGGAGAGTGGTTATTTTGTCCAGCTCACAGCATGGTGAGTGGCAACCTGTTAACTCTGCAGCTGTAAGAACAGTGAAAAATAAACTCAGTGACATGTTTTTGAGTATGAAAACAAGTGCTTTGAAATTCTTTTTCCATTTGGCATCTGAGTATAGGGAAAGAACTCCACTAAACTGGCTGCAGTAATTTCTAGATAGCATCACTTTAATTCAGAATCCAGAGTAGATGAAACATCCTAAAGACTTATTGGAGGTGTAACAAAAATGGATTTGGGTTCAGTTGCCTCATTTCTGTCACATGCAAAGTCAATAACCACTTCTGCTTTGTAGTTTCTAGCACCAAGCATCATCAGCATTCCTCCTCCTGACTTTACTCAAAAGTCTGCTATACAGATCTGAGGTCTGTGCCTGGAATCTGATAGGAATTCTGACCCTGTCTGTGACCTCTGCACTGAGGGTGATTTATCTTCCTAATGCAGAGGAACATTGATATGATGCATTCTTTGATAAGTTAATGCCTTAACAAAATAGATATCACTAATATAATGTAAGGCACTTTGATTTTTCACTAATGTGGTTTTACACATTATTTTATTGTGTGTTTCCAATGGAGAGAGATCAATTTCCTCACAGACATTTTAGACACACACTATATGAGGCTGTCAGCTACACTGAAAAAAATTTACTTTTTTAATATCTCCTGAGAGATATTTCATATCTTTATTTTAATGCTGGGGAATAAAAGAACTGAGATTAAGGCCACACATGATATCACACATGGTATTTCCCATCTATGTGCTATTGGTACATCAATTTCCAATATGGCATGTAGCATAAAATGCTGTTTTGGATTTTGTATAAAGATACATTCAGCTGATCCATAGGTAGACTATCCCCCCTGCCATGTTTTCTTCTTTATAGTGTGTAACAATGGCAAAATAAATCTATGAGATGAATGTAAGAATGCATAATATTTATGAAATAAAATAGATGATAGAAAGACTCAAAGTTCCTCTCAGTACTAGTGCTAGCAGTGTTCAAATATTTTGACTGTCAGAAAAACATGTGAAAAAAAATGGTGTGAGCAACTTACTGACCTGGTTGCAGAATGAAAGTAAGCTTGTGTTTTGCTGTTTAATAAATCATTAAATTCCTTTAGAGCTGCATAAAATGGCCTCACTTTCTCAGCTGGTATATCAAACACTGTGTCTCTCGTTGCATTGTTATAATTTATGCGAATTTCTTGGCCCCTGGAGTCCACACTGTGAAACAAAGGAAAGGGAAAAAAGGAAAGGAAAAAAGAAAAACGAATGTATTCTGTTGTTACTGAAACAGTTCAAGATGATTAAACAATTACTGAATACTGCTGGAGTATTGGTATGTTTCTATAGTAAAATTCAGATTGATATTGGATTGGATTTCTCTAATTAAGCCTAACTAGGAAAAGGGATAATCAGGAGAAAGTGTAGGCACTCAATTTGCTCAAAAATCTGTATTATACACTCTTTAATTGTGAACTTCTTTTTAATAAATCATAAACTTTTTTTAAAATCAGAAAAGAATATGATTATTTGCATTTCATCTTTTGATAATATATAATTCCTATCTAAATGTTTCAAATTATGACCTCTCCTTGGCATGATATAAATGTACATTGACTGGCATTTAGTAACAGACCTGGCTGTTGCTAACCCGTGTCTGTGCCTAGGAGTTACTCTAATTACCACCATTTCTTTCTTGTGTGTGGCAAAACCAAGTGCTACAATTCACAGAACAAGTCACACATTCCCCAAAAAACAGACCAAAGGCCCCAACCAACCAAACCAAAAACCCCTCTGAAACCTCAGACCGAGTTAAACCAGTGTTTTTCCACAAGGTGGCAGGAGCAGACCTCCCCTACCAACATGTAACCTACCAGACCACAGGGGTTTTCTTTATGGGTGTTGAAACTACTCACTCTATAATCCTTTGTTTACAGTGCACAGCAAAATCACAGTAATCCACCCCAACATCAACACAGTTTACAGCAGTAGAGGACAGGATCTGATATGCCTCAGGGTTTTGTTTCTTCAGCTTGTTGGATACATGAAATCCATCTACAACTTCACTTTCACCTCCTGCAGCTGTTTGCTTTATACAGTGAAGAAATTGAACCTGGAATGAATTAACAGCTCTTTAAAAAAAAATAATTAGCTTGCATATTTAACAGTTTATTAGTATCAGTTCTCTCACATCTGTGGTTCTTTTATTCTACTTGTTTGGGTTTTTTTTTCCCCAGTGGCAGCCTGAGTTCTCATTTACTGCTGCTTCACAACACTCTGCCACCAGTATCACAAAGGCAGAAAATTAAAATAGCACGTTCATAAATCCATCCCATTTGGGACATCTTCTAATGCTTGCACTGTGAGTCAGTGACAAAGAGGTCTTGCTTCTTTCCTTTGGGTCTCTCTTTTGGCAGTCACAGAATTTGAAATGCATTTCAGTCATATCTCAACAAAGCATATTAGCTTTGTCCTGCAGAAACAAAACCTGATGTGAATTATCCACTCATAGAAGGGAAGAAGTGGCTGTCAGAGAAGGCCTGTCTCTGTGATAGAGTATCACTAAGGCAGTTTCATTTCACTTTAGATTGAATTTGCCAAGGTGTAAGATGGACAAAAAGCCTAAGCTGGGCTCTAGGTTGCACTGGTCTAAATCTGAGCTGCTGGCACAGCAGCCTTGGCTCTTGATATCACACAGACTGTAATTGCTCATCCTGCAGTTGACAAATGACACAAAATACACTTGTCACATCAAATGTTACCTTTGTCACTTGTCCATGATGGTGAATTATTTCTGAGATGACTAGGAGAATAAAATAACCAAACCAAACAAGAAAACCTTCAACAACAACAACTGAAACAAGCAAACAAGTGAACAAACAAAACAACAAAAAACCCAACCAACCAAAAAACCCCACACAACCCCCCAAACAAACAAACACCCCCCAACCAAACCAAAACAAACAAAAAGCCACAAAACCAAAACCCTCCAAAATAACAAAAAACACCCCACAAACACAAAAAGCTCAAACAAATAAACAATAAAACAAAAAAGCCAAACAACTCACCAACCCAAACCAAAACCCCCTCAGGATGGAAAGGAGGACTGAACAGGGTTTGTTCTCCTTTCCTGTTGGACCTGCAGACCTTGGTGATGGCAATGAAGGGGGAAACTGAAGCTGTGGGCAGGGCAAAGGGCCCACTGAAGGGAGCACAAGGCAACAAGTTCTTTTTTTGGTGGCCACAGCTGGCCTTGTGCAAGGTAAGCCTTGCCAAGGAGGGCTGCAGTAATGTAAGTTAGTTATGGCCCTAGGAAATCCTAAGGGGATTTCCCCTAAATGGGACAGTTCTGAAATTAATCATCATCCTTCAAGAACATGTCTAAATATTTGTAATAAATCACAGAATCACAGAAACACAGAATGACTGGGTTGGAAGAGACCTTCAAGATCATGGAGTCCAACCCAGCCCTAACACCTCAATAGACCATGGCACCCAGTGCCACATCCAGTGTTTTTGTAAACACATCCAGGGATGGTGACTCCACCACCTCCCTGGGCAGACAATTCCAGTGCCCAATCACTCTTTCAGTAAAAACGTTTTCCTAATATCCAACCTATATTTCCCCTGGTGCAGCTTAAGCCTCTAGTGCTGCTGGGGGTCATTGTGGCTTATATACAACTTAAGAACTCAAATATTGTGCAATAACTAGATATATCAAGAAAATAGCACATTCAGAACAATGTTCAAGAACATTTTGATGTACTTTAATAGTTGTATTGTCTACAAGCACATTTGAATGAAAAAGGTTATGCTCTTTTTCTAATGTTTCATAGCAGAGCCTGAGCTCTGGCACAGACAGGACAGTGAGCTGATTCACATCTGCTCTCTGTTAATGAATCTATTCCATTCTTTCTCCACTTTAATGAACAGTATCTAAATGATTAAAAGATAATCTTATTGTGAAGTATTTGGTACTTCCCTATGGGTAAATCACATTAGCTTTTTGTTTAAATACAGAAACAGCAGAGTACTCTCAACAACAGAAGGGAGGTTTTACAGTGCAAACTCTCCAGGGTTATCTGTGTTCCTTTGTACCTGTGCATACTACTTTCCAGTTCTCTGGAATTATGTGAATTATGTAGATTACACTTTGATATGACAAGGACTGGGTGAAAACATACTTTCTGTGGTTGTCCAGTTTTACAGAAAGACCCTGTTTTATTGTCTGTTATGAAAGGGCAAACCTTTACCTTGTACCAATTCACAGAAAACAGAATATACCATCTTAATCGTATTTCTTTCTCTGTTCCCCTCCTGAGCTGAAGAAATGAGTCCAAAATGCCACAACCTGACTATAGCATTTAGACACCTAACTTCTGTGAAATAATGAGAGCAGTATTCAAAGCATAAAAAGGACCCTAAAAATTTTCTCATATGGAAATATTTTCAATACTTTGTGAATTTAATTTAAAAATCATGGGATATATGGGAAACTTATGCTGAATTTACATCATGCTGTAAAAATTGCATACCCATGTGTATATAGATTATCATATGTAGATTAATATATTGGTATTTTTACATTGCTCTTTTCAGACAAAATGCAGAACCACTGCTCTCTAACCATATTTGACACTACAGGAACACTTCCCTTTCCCCTTTTGTGGGGTGAAAAAGTCAGTAAATTCAACTTACCCCAGGTGGATGCTGCAGAACAGGATAATCAGTATGGAGACAGAGTCCCCAGCTGTATAAGCTGTATTGCTAGCATCTGCTTTGTCTTGCACTTGCCAAGTTGGTCCTTATAATGAAAGGGAAAAGAGAAAACGTGTTAGAACATCCAGCCAGCATGCCAGACAGTACACACTGAAACTGCCAAATCACATTGCAAGAGTAATTGCATCTTTGGACATGAAAATATCGTAACACTGTCAGGAAATAAGGATTCAGCAGTGTCCCTCCACCCCAACAGTTATTTCAGCAGTCCTAGATAAACTTCAGTGTGTCAGGGGACATCTGGCACCAGGGTATACCCAGAAGAATGACAGCTTTCCAGTGGTGGCACTTGGCTGAAGTGAAAACACAAACCAAGGTGCTTCTGCCAGTAGAAATCATCTTAGCACTGATGCTTCAGAGATAAGAGAGTAGAAGCTGGCCCATTTCTTTCTAGCAACCTTCCATTTTCCCTCTGCCACACAGAGCACATTATCAATGAAATACAAAATTTGTAAAAATGTGTAGCTTTCCCTGGCAGCTATTTTTAAAGTTATTTTTAATATTTATTTTATTATAATCTTAGAAAATATAGAATATTCTTTACAGGGGGATCTTTCCTGTAAGTTGAAGACTTGCTCCTGGAGAAAAATGTCTTGATGAAAGACTTTGAAACTTCTTCCCTTTCAGTGACACCCTTTTTGAGAACTAGCTCTGTTTATTTTATTACACAGTTTCTGTCTTGGAATTTGGCAAAATTCAGTAAAATTTTTTTTGACAACTGCAGTGAAAAAAGTAAGTCACAGCTATATGACAAAGACATATATCTTGTGCTGCTGCACAGACAAAATGTGTTTTGAGTGACACACCATGCAGGAGAATTTGAGACCAGGAACCACAGATTTTGTTTACACAAAGTTCTCATGATTGAAGACAGTCCTTAGCAGATGCATGTTACAGATCCAGATGTTTGTCTGGAAAAGTGTAATTTACCATACAGAGTCCATATAATTGCACGCACTGACTGAAAAGAAATTATGAAACTCATTTTCCCTTGTGGAATATTAAAGACCAAGGCTGTTCCAGAGGGTGTGCACCTAGCTTTACTTCCTAATAACAGTTTAAAAATAAAATAGGCTAAAGAACACACAGGAAAAATTATTTATATACAGCATATAAATGCTTTTGTTATAGGAGTTGTGTTTATTATAGAAATTATGCAAAATGCTAAAATTAGATTTCTGCAACTGCCAGAGGGAAAACCCCCTTGAATATTTGCAAACATGTTTAACTGCCTAGGAGAAATAGTTGTTATTATTTAGTATGGCATTACTTGAGCACATATTCATCATCACATGACCTCAGTACTCAAGTATGATAATTTCAACCACACTTCCACAGTTTGACAACCAAAAAATAGCCCCTTTATATAATTCCTATAATTAGTGCTGAAGGCAGCTAGATTTGCTCCATCTTTAATTTAATAGGCTATGGAGTCACTTGGTGGTTTTAAAACAATTTAACACATTTTAATTGTCTCATTTATATGAAATATATAAAATTTCTGGGGCGGTAACACTTTATAGAGTCATCATAAGCTTTTGTAAAATCAGTCATTGCTTTTGTGCTATCAGGATCTGTAAGGGAAGCTGCTCTGCAGGAGCTTTCCTTCCACACAGGGAACTTTGGTCAAAACCCAAGCTACTGACTTGAAGTCAAAGATGCTAGCAGGGAGCTCAGCACTGAGTATGGAAAAATCACCCTTACTTTGTCTAAGTCTCAAGTGAGCTGAAGCATCACCTTCATTAATGCAGTTGGGTCTCCATAATGGAGAGAAAAACGTTAATTTGAAAAGGTGAAAACTCTTGATGTTGTTATATGGCTGATACAGAGAATGTTCCACTTTTTACAGTAATGGCATTTTAATGGAGGTCACACCAAGCAGACATCTAGGCAAGAAGAAAAAAGGCTTTTTCCTTCATGTGTTAGAATTCTATTCATTGCTGTTACATTCCAGTTTAAAATTCAGGATTGAGGTAATGTTTAATTTGGCAAGTTTTCCAATTCCAAGTTAATCCTTTTATTTACCATATTTTGTAGGCCATGTATTTGGCTTACAGTGAAATAGCAATTACCCAAAGTTATTATTTTATTACATTTGTAAAAGCCACCCTAGAACTGAATGCCAGTAAGAAATGAATCTCTGCTTCAGAGGTGAAAATTATTATAAGTATTAGCTACAAACATTTCTTCTTAGTTAGATGGAGGTCACTGATTCAGCTCAGCAAGATGTGAGTTGCCATCAATTCTCTTGTACACTATATAAACTTGATGCCAAATTTTCTAATTCACAGAGAAAAAAATCATACACCTTGCTTTAATATATTAATCCACAAAACAGATACAGCAAGCTTGGATGAAGAACACTAGAGGTGATTACAACACTGGCAAAACAAAGATATTACAAAACAAACTCACCCTTAAAATGTGAGATGCAGGAACCCAATCCTGTGGCCAAGTCTAATCAATTCTCCCTGCCTTGTAGCAGCTCCTGTCAGTAGAACAATTCCCACTTTCTTTAGCATGCACAACCACTTGTATGCACTTTCATCACTGTTCATGATTTCTTCAAAAGGCATTTTGGGAAGCTGAAGGTCTGAGCCCCAGTACTGGTGTTCTGAAAGGGAGGAAACAGAAAAACAAGTTCCTAGCTGTTTTAGCATCAAAACTCAGGACACAGTCAAAGCAGGAAGTTAGTGGGATTTCTACTTATTTGTGAATATTCCTCAATCCTGCAAACCATCTGGAATGGGGTCCCTGAGCTTGCACAGATGACAAGCAAACTTATGGTGAAATTCAGCAAGACACTGCAATATTGAAATTTCAGGTCAGAAGTAGAATGAAAAAACAGTTTGAAAGGAATATTTTTTGTTAACAGTGCATCAGAAATACATGTATTCATTTTTTCTGTCTGTACTGGTAAGCCACAAGAGGGAAAAGGAAAGAGAAAACAAAAATCCCATTTCTTGATCATACCAGGTTAGTCCTAACTACCTTAGAGTTTGCATAAAGTGAGAAGGTGCCTTTGCTCAGTACCTGCAGATGGTGTGCATGCACCAGCACTAGGACTTACCCAGCATTTACTACACAAGTTGGGAAAATGCTGATCAAAATCTTCTGGAGTAATATATGAAAGTCTAGACATCACTAGAGTAAATTACTTCATCTAAAATTATTTTGTCTACAACATGTATTTTAATGTTTGTTGAAAGTCAAGTGTATTGTGAGTTATGCATATGGCAGCCTAACTCATGTCATTACACTCTTATTAGTTATTACTGCAGGATAATTCAAATGACCAAGCTTTAAAAGTAAAAAAATATTTTTAACTTCATCCTCCTAAAGTTATC
Source organism: Tychaedon coryphoeus (assembly GCA_013398595.1). Lineage (NCBI taxonomy): Eukaryota > Metazoa > Chordata > Aves > Passeriformes > Muscicapidae > Tychaedon > Tychaedon coryphoeus. The sequence goes on along the minus strand of WBND01000749.1, from coordinate 235,020 downwards.
ATCTCTCAGGACCTAGCAGAGAAACCAAAACTACCATTGATGCTGCTAACTTCCTGATTCAAACTTTTGTGGAGCTGGATATATATATATATACAGCATCATATTATCACATTTTAAAGAACTATCACATCTGAAACCTTTAAACTGCTGTTAAAACCTTAACCTAACCTAAGGTTAAAAATATTAAGTACCACTACAGACTAGCTCTGCAGAATCTTCCCTTTCATCCAGTAGGAAAATATCATATTAGACGTTTTCTAATTTCCACCCCCACCTCCCCAAACCCCCAAGTCCCATCCTGATGGTGGTATGCCAGCATGTTGGAAAAAGAGCCTCAGCAAATGAAATTAACACGGATGCTGGCTGACTTAGTGCCTCTCACAAGTGTCCACTACCCCCAGCACCCAAATTACAGACATGGTAAATCATCCTGTGACATCTGCAGGGTAGAACTCAAGAAAACAGAAAGAAAAAAGAGAGTATCTTTGAGACACCACAGCTGTACAAGTAGAATATGACTCCTTTGCTGTTCCTTTGGGAGCAGCTTGTAAGCTGGGCTGAAATTAGCCCTGATACACACAAACAGCAGATTTTGATTTTGCATATTGTATGGATAGGATCTGGCAATGTTTTAGAAGGGAAATCTTGACATACTGCCATAGAGTTATTTATAGTCACTTCATCAAGCACTGAAAATCTGACCCACTCTTCTTTTTGGGTTTCACACAATGTCTGGCATCTGTGTTTTTTGAATCAGAAACTATGATGGGAAAATGGTTTTTTTGAAAAGCAGCACTAAAAGCAAATAACCACTTGCAAAAGAAACAAAGTTAGCCACAGCTGCAATAATGTCAGCAGTGAAGGTTAACCTTTAACTACAGCAGTCCGGCGAGCTTGCCTTTCTCTTTGTTGAATCAGCATGCAGGGCTGGCATTTTGTATCATTGTCTGCAACACTACACTGCTGGGATATGATTAGCTCCTTAAGGGCATGTAATTTTCAGCGTGCATTTCCACTCACCACAATGTGAGTGTCTGAACTTACCACAATACACGGCGAAAAACAGATCTCAAACAGCCAGCTAGCAAACTCACAGGCTGCAGCCTTTTTCTGCAACTGAAACCCAGGAAAAACTGCAAGAAGGTGTCAACCATAATGAGCCAGGGCTTGTCTGAGGATATGAGGAAGAGCTGAGTGACACCACCAAAAAAAGCCAGTTAATTGGTGTAATGCTTGTGCACTTAATTTCTTCAGACAGACCATGTGAAACCGAATTTGAGAAAGCACTGCCCAAGGAATGAAACAGATCCTTGGTGAATGTTTTTACCTAGATGGCTCCAATGGAGAAGAGCAGTGGCAGAGCAGAGAACTGGCTGCCAAACCATGCACTGTATTCAGATGCCAAGAGCAATCACTGTGCAAGTGCACGCGTGTGAAGGCAAATCACAACCAGCCAGGACTTCATAATGGGTGAAAAAAGTAGCATTACACCTGAATTCTTGAAATCTCAGTAATTAATACCCTTGCCAATGAACACAACCTGAGATCTAGATCATTTTTCTGAGTATTACTTAAAGCAATGTTCAATTTATGTTGATCCCTTCAAAGGCTACAAAACATCCTGCTACCTTTGGTAGCATATTTATTTTCACAAATAAAAGTTCGTACCATCTGAAAAATCAAGTCTAGTTTGCCTGAATAGGTTTGTATCTTTGCCATATTCATTCTGGAAGCGTGCCAAACCCTTCAAAATAGTAATCAAAACCGTTTATTTTTGCCAAAATTAAAGGAGATACAAATTTTTATATTACCGGGGAAAATAGTTCCATTCTGAACTATGAAGAGTCTATTTTGGTATCCACTGAAATGAATGGAAATATTTGTCATCATTTAAGTTTTAAACCAGTAATGTCCTATTTTAATAGATACTGTCTTAACTCTGAATACAGATGCACAGATTCTGTGGCAGCAGATCTCACAGGAACACTGTCAAGAGCAATCACAGGCATCTTGCAAGCTTTCACACTTCCATGCTCAGTCTGAAAGGCTGTCTAAGTAATAATGATATGCATCATGCCAAACCTAGTGGGGTTATATCATTCACTTTAAAGGGTAAGTGGTTTGTACAGGGTAAATGTTACAAAGGCAGTTGTACAAATGACAGTCTACCACTCAAATATGCACGGGAAGCAAAGCAAACACAACCTGAACTTCAGCACCACACATTGCTATGCTACACAGTTACTTTTTAACAAGAAGGCCGTGAAAAGGGGAAAAAATACTTCATTTGTAAGTCCCTTGCAATTCCAAATAACCTTTGTTGTTAGAAAAATTCAGAAAAAATTAAATACTTTAAACAGCACTCACATGATAGTCACAGACCACTGCTGTTCCATGGCTCATCTGTGAGACCTACCAACATTTTCTGGAAAGAAAAGGCTCTCAGGAAAGTAAATTCAGCCCAATTAGCTGTACTTCTCCCAGGTACAGGCGGTAAGGGAGGGAAGAGATAACCATGGTCCCTGTCATGCATGCACAGCCTGGCACTGGGCACCAAGGGCTGCTGTCACTGCTTCAGCTGGGTGCTGTGCTCCTCACTCAGGCACCTCTAACCAGGACTGCCAGTGTCAAACCCCTCGCCTCTGACACAAGCATGGCAGACAGAGATTTAATTCCTGCCTGGCAAAATAGCTCTGCCTGCATTGCAGCTCTGGCTCCTTCAGAGAAGCATCGTTTTTTCAGCCACTCAGCTTCATACTCACTTGTGTGTCCATCAGGCCATGTAATGGAGATCTTTCAACACAAAGGAAAAGGTGAGTTTAGAAAAAGAATATTTAAAAAACATCACCTAGGTCAACAAAACCCCTTAGAAATGGCAGAAATTGTAATACTTACATCAAGAATATCAGAGTTAAACTTTCCCCAAAGCATGATGGCAAAATGAAACTCCAACCTGAAAACCATCCAAATTCTGACACTTCTTATAAATGTTCATTTTCATTTCAACCTGTGACTTAATTTGCTGGTTTGTGTGGACTGTTTCCACTGTGGGGGCTGCACTTAATAGAGAGAAGGGAATTGTAAAAAGTGGCACATATCACTGGGGAAAGCACTTCACACCAACTCAGAAGAGTGAAAATGTCTTGCAAAACACTGACAGGTCATGGGAAAAGAAAAAGAATGAGACAGACAGGGACCTTGTGCTAGGAGAGAAATCTGTCTCCTACTTTTGAAGTCTTCCCTCTATCAAATAAATTTTTAAAAAGTGTTAGGTTTTTCAATTCCTGAAAAGAAAACTGGAAAGAAAGCATATGGCTTTGCTTGTCAGGAGCTGAAAGAGCTCAGGCCAGCACAGACCTTCAGCTGAATTTTTAAGGCAGATGAGCAGGTATTAATTCCCAATTCACATGACTCTGCTCATTCACATGCCAGTAAAACACTATCAGTATCATTTTAGTACTAGTGCTGTGCTTTCAGCAGGTTCTAAGTGGAAGCAGACAACTCCTAATTTGCCTAATCAAATAATGAACTTACATTGCATTAATTTTGTCTGCAATCAACTTGGGAGGCCAGAATCCCTCACCAGAGACCCTGTGGCTGAGACTCACACGAGTCAGCCTCTGCAAACTGCAAGGCTGCCCCATCTCACCTAGGGGTGACTGCTGCACGTTCAGTATGTTTAAAACATCTTTAAGTATAAAATGAAGGTAATGAGTTTGCCAAAGGAGCCAGGTACTGCTTTTAATAAAACATTCAAAATCTAAATAATACACTATGTTCTCACATGTCAGGAAAGATTGAAATTCATAAGGAGGGCTGCTCCAGTACTCTCTTGCTCAATAACCTTCCATTTTTCAGGAAGAAAAGTTAATGTAGATAAGTAGACAGGGATACAGACATTAGTCCAATTCTGATTATTGGATTCAACTTTGGTTTTGTGTGTTCACTCTAAGATGAAGGTTATTTACATTGAAAATTTGCTAATAAGCTGATTTTTGTTATGGATTGAGGTCATCATCAGTTTGCCATTTGTTTTTCATATTTTCAAACCATTTACTTAAAGAATAAAGAGAGTAAAAAGTGTGACTGAAATGAAGCATGATGCTAAAGAAAGGAAAATACGTGATTAAATCATTCTGTTTTACTAACAGTTTGCAAAACAAGGCTTTCACACAGCCCAGTAGATTCTGCAAAATCAGATTTCCTGCCTTTGTGTAATCAATTGCAGCCTGAGACCAGACTTCCCAACTTCTGGCATTTCTTATTCCACCAAGACTGGATGGTTATCTATGGGACTTGACAAATTGTCCAGAGACTCACGTTGTCCAGCGATCCCACAGACCACCACTGCTTCCCTGGCAGAATTATGACAGCAAAAAAAATAATTATTGATGACTACAAGGAAACCATGCTATAAAAGGGAGCTGCAAACCAAAGTTTGGTGGAGCATGGAGTGGGCAGTGACCCCCATGTATCCTCAGTGCACTGCTTGCTCTGGCTATATAAAACAAAGCAATCTAAATTTTGCTGAATATCGAGACTTTTGTTTCTCATTTATAACACTACGCTTCAGGAATATTCATTATATGTTGTTTATAGAGGGTGTACTCAGACAGCTAATAAAAAATTTGATCCATCTTCTTGGCTGTCTTTTGTTGGTACTTCTTCTGAGCAGAGATTATGCAAGAGCCCTAAAACTCCTCTGCCCTTGGCTGGAGTAAGAGAGTGTACAAATCCAGCCCCAGCTACGACCTCCCCCACCCTGAACCCAGCCAGAGTGGAATTTCAGGACAGATGCTGGGTCTGGCTTTCTTGTGGATACGTTCTTCTTCCTCACCCTTGTTTACTTCTCCCTAGACCCGAGGTAACAGGACAATAGTGTCACTATTACTGTATCTCATGCTCCCTCAGGTGCCTTAACTCTCAGCCCAGAGTTCCAGTCAGGAGGCTTATTCAGGAACGGGTGGGCTTAGGCACAATTTCATTACACAGTTTTGCCACAAAGGGCAAGAAGTCCTTCATAACAATGGTTAAGCCCTTAGCTGTAACATTTCAGTCTCACAAAAAGACATCTCAAAATGAATTCCACAAACCAAAAGCCAGAGCTACTACTAACCGTGTTCAAAACCTAAAGCATGAAAGTACATACACCATAATCCCTGCTGGGGATACCATGGAAGGGAAAACAGAATCCACTTCCTTGCAAAGAAAAGCTTTGTAAACATGGCTTTAGCAACAGCAACAGAGTTCTGTGAGAGTTCCTCTCTCCTTTCACAGACCACTTTCTGTAGATATACTCTTTTTATTTAAAGCTAGCTGCATACTGTACTGCAGAAAGACAGTGTGTCCATATCTCAGAATTAGAAAAGTTCTGAGCTAATGTTTTTCTTATTCAGAAAAATTCAGGGAAGGCTCCTTGAATCAAGAAGTCATTACCTATGTATTTTAATGGACCTTATCAATGTCAAATATTGCATGTTTGTTAAGCATCTTTTCTTTTTGTTCTTAAGCTCACAGGGCAAAATATTGATGCTACCAGGACCAAAGTCTCACCAGCTATCTTTGTGCACAAAAAATTGTCCTAGGCTTCAGTATTTTGACTCACAAAGGCCTACTGGAGTTATCAGATGGTTTTTAAATATTTTTCCTTTGCTGCAGTTTAGAAGTAGGCTGCACAGCTCTGATGACAACCAGGGAGGGAGCTGGAGGGGGCTCAGCCTGGAGAACAGGAGACTTGGGAGGGACAGTATGACTCTCTAAAACCACCTGAGAGTGCAGTCAGCTGGGGGTCAGTCTCTTTTCCTATGTAATAAGCAATAGGACAAGAGAAAATTACCTCAAATTCTGTTAGGGGAGGTTTAGATTGATATGAAAACTTTTTTCACCAAAACGTAGTCAAGCATTGGAACAGGCTGCTAAGAGAAGTAGTGGAACCACCAGCCCTGGACATATTTAAAGCCATATATAGATCTGGCTTAGGGGTGGACTGAGCAGTTGGGTTAACAGCTGACTCAATGATGGTAGAGGTCTTTTCCAATCTAAATGATTCTATGACTCTGGGAGATGATTTTACTGCTAAGCAAGTCTTCTGAGCAAGTGAGCTTCTTGGGAACAAATTTTAAAACAACATTAATATACCCTCATTGTTTCGTGCCTGATATATTTGAAAAGATACTAATGACATTTATTTGGTCAGTGTGTTTCTTGTGGTTGAAGGGAGGGAGGTTCTAACAGAGACAAATATAACTACTGCAGTTGAGGGCAATGGCAGAACCTTGCACCTACCAGTTTTCAGCTGGAGTGGCCCACGCTGGTTTTCAGGTTTTTAGCTTTTATTGCAGTACAATCCCCACCTTCTTCAGTATGCATGAACTGGTGGAAGAACTTCCATGAAAGAAGAGGAAACAGAAAAGGAAAACCTTTCTTTGTCTCCAGATGAAAAGCTTTTCCCAGCTGTGCACCTGCTCCATGAGACACTCAGTGGCCGTACTGTGGTCTGCAAAGCATCCAGGAAAGTCCTGGTGCTTCAGTGTAATCAATAAAGGGAAAACCTTAATATAAATTTTGCCTAATCTGCATTTTTCAAATACAGTAGAACATTCACAGAGATGGAAAGTTAGCCAGTTGGATGGGAACAAATACATGGAAAAAGTGAAAATATTCAATGACTCTTCAAAAATATTTTGGCAGTTAAAAAGACCGCAACTAATAGTAAATTAAGTATTTGTGTTGGTAATTATAATTTAGCATCTTTAATAAAAAACAACCCTCACATGCCAAGGCAGCTCTAGCAATGTAAGGAGTTGGTCACATTACTTTCTTTTAAGAGAAAGAGTGGTATTTAATTGCTTCCAAATTAGGTCCCAAAACCATTTTTTCAGCTTGCTTTCATATTTTTGCCTTGTTTCTTTTGCTGTTTTCTCTGTGGAAAACATACATTTTTGTTTTTCATCTCTGTCTTGTGGTTTTTTTGAATAATTGTTTATAAGAACTACTATATACCTTCTGCCTCCCCATTTAAATACATTATTTTAAACAGGAGCTTGAACATTCTAAATTATTTTCAAGGTTTGAGAGACTGATGTCTGACAGATGATCAGGTTCCTTTCATAAATGCTGTTTACAAATGGCTTTATTTATTTATTCCATTTATTTATTTATTTATTCTTGTCTTTATCTGAAGATAATAAAGAGAATTGTTTACCTGCAGGTATTTTATATGAAGTACATACCTTATTTTTTGTCTCAGTCATCAGTCTCCAAGTAGTAACTCCTAGAAAAGAGCAGGATGAACATTTTGCCTATGCTGAATGTAGATTATTGCTTGAGAATCCACATTTCACCTTCCTGACTAGTGCTGTTGACTTTGCAACATAGTACCTTAACTCTAGGTTTCTCAATCATTTTTTTCTTTTTTTCTTTTAGAAAAAGTACACATTAAGTACATACCGTGTGAAAGAAAATATTTTATATCGCATGCATTTATAATTTGTTTTGTTTTTACTAAATGGAGAAAAAAATGAATCAGTTTGGTTCAAGTGTCTAAGTAATACAATTATAGGCTTTTAATGAGTGAAATCTGTTATTAACAGAAGCTACATATATAAGCACACATACAAATCCCGGTCAAGTTGGAAAAAACAAACCAAAAGTAATTTAGTTTGGACCTTAGGAAGAAAAGTTGCACATATAACAAGAATAGGGATATCTTTTTCCCCAGTCAAAAGGGGAACATATTGAAGTATTATAAGCATGAGGGTGTAAGAAGTCTCATTTGGCAATAGGAGTGCTCCAAAGTGTTTGCAAGGCTGGATCTCTATTTTTACAAAGACTGCTACACAATATACAAATGGAAAAAGATCCTATCCAAGTGGAAGTAAAACAGAACTGCCTTTAAGGTGACATAACAGCAAGATAAATCATTAATGCTGTGCTTGTATTTGTTGTGTTTCTGTAAAGGAAAGAATTTTAAAAGAGGCATATCAGAATACATAATGAAAATCTTGACCTACAACATATTTATGTCTCTTTTTACTGTCTCAAAAAATCTAAGTGAGGTTTACCTCTTGTTCATTCACTCTTTTTTTCAAGGGTTACTCTTCTGAAAGTAGGGAGTAAGTGAGATATTATTTAAAGTCACAAATCTGATAGCATCCTAATTAATATGCAGATAGTTATGAATTAGCTTGCATTTTGTTGTACCTCTGTTCGAATCCTGAGTAAAAAGTGCATTACTTTAATACAGATATTTTAATACAAATTTAATACAAATTCAAAGATGGATTACATTAAATTAGAAACAAAATCATATTAATTTAAAAAGGACAAAGCCTGCTACTAAGAAAAATTGAGGGCCCTTCATTAACCAAGAAGCTGTCCACACAGAAAGTGTAAAGAAAATAATTCTTTATCATTACCCCAAAAAAGGCATAACAAAGTCTTAGATAAATTCAGCTGAGAAACTAAAAGTCCACTGAGTAATTTTTGTGGATTAAAACCCAACGTTAAACTGAAAATCATAGTCATATTATTTTTGAGAAGAGATAACATGTAGACAGATAAAACCATCCTGCAGTTTGGAGTGTGTCCAAATTTTTAGTATAAATAACAGTATTTACACTATATATCAAATATATAAGACCAAACCATTAGTATTAATAACAGTAAATCTCTATTACAACACTAAAACTACTCTATGTTGGTAACTCCTGTCACAGGGAAAAAATTGCAGAGTGGAAAATATAATGCAAGTACTCAGCTTTTTTGGTCATCGTGCTTTCACAATATTCTCATTATCCACTTCACTGGATAATGAACCAACCTTCTCTAATAATGCTCCTCCTTCCCCCCTGCCCCAAAAAGGAAAGTTTAGACATGAATAATGGCTGCTACACAGATGGTTTCTAGGCTCTTACAAGGGGTGTGCACAGTCTAAGGAAGGTTGTCATCTGAGAAAATACGATACTCTTGGCATTGTCTCTTCTTATGAAAGAATGTTAACAGCATGCTGGAGACTGCCAGCAGTACCTCCCCAAGGTAAGGCAGTTTTCAGGAGGAATGGCTCCACACAGACATGAATGACTCTGTCCAAGCCACATCATTAAAAATGTAATGGTTATGGAGACCATATGTTTTCCTTGTTACAGAAGTAGTCGTTTAATTCTGCCTTTTCCAGTTATAGATTGATCTTGCAGGCAGAATGACAATTCAATGAAGAAAACAAAATAGGCAGTTTTAGTCTTTCTTTACACGTATGTTCATATGAAGATATGAACACGTGCTCATAACAGCTTTTTAAAGGAGCATGTAGCACAGCCAGTTTCACATACTATAGGAATGAAATACAGACCCACAAATGGAACAAGTTTTTGCTAACGGATCACCAGAAAAACATCTAGGCAATAAAAAAAACCAAATTCCCCAATGAACTGCAAGCATAAAAATACGTTTTAAAAGACAGAAAAATTACAGACTTTGAATTCAAAGGCTTACTTCAGGAATGGTGTCTGTGAAATGCACTTCACTCACAATGCTTCAGTGTTAGCTGAAAACTTCTTTAATCATCACAAAACTGATATTCAAGAAGCATGAGCAAGAAACTGGTAAAGCAACATGAAGACCATCTAAATAAACAGCCATACCTACAGCAATAGACACATCCAATAGAATTTCTCCACAAAAGACACGTTTCCTAGACAAGATTATAACCAGAGCTCTGTAGCTCACAAGGCTGTTTCTAGTGAATAAGCCAGGTATATTTTTTGCTTATGAGGTTTATGTCTTGCCAAACTGCATCTGAGTACATGACAACCCATAGCAGCAACAATTTAGCTTCAGACAATTCATACACCCCAGCTTGGCACACATAGGGTTTTTTAAAGGCTCACCAAGTTTCTGAAAGATTCACTTGACTTCTCTGTGAGGATGGTCCTGGGTAAGCCAACCTGTGGAACTGGAAATTGCAGTTTTGAAATCCAGTTTGCACACTCCCCTCTGAATTCTCAGCCATAACCTTGGCATGAGGCAAGTACACTTTTCTGTCTCAAGCTTCTGTTAATGGTTTTGTGCATGCCCTGAGCTTCTTCTGTTCTGTGTATCAGTGGGTGTGAGAATGTCCACTTCAGAGCACTGCCTTCAAAAGTGAGCTGCCTGGAGAAAAGTGGAGGTGAGTCCCTTAGTGCCTTGCTTTGACTCTAATCACAGAATGCCTCTGTAGAGATCATCTCACTCCAACCCACCTGCCTTGGGTAGAGATACCCTCCACTAGACCAGGCTGCTCAGAGCTCCATCTAGCCTGGCCTTGAAAACTTTCAAGGATGGAGCATCCACACCTTCTCTGGGCAACCTGTACCTCTTGATGAAAAACTTAAATAAGCTCTCTATAACTGTTCCAGCTGCAGCATGGTTTGTTTGTTTGTTTTTTCAGAAAATAGTCTTTTGCTCTTCAGTACCATCAGCTCTTTAATAAATTCAAATACAATACGTTTTGAAAATCATCAGAAAACAACAAAAAAACCACTGTCCACTCAATTTTAGCTCAAACTTCTGCATTCTGAAAAATAAAAAACAATCTAGTACCAATGCAATATTTTACCATAATAGAAGGACATAATGGGGATGATTGCTGCTACAATCATCCTTTTAAAGCTCTTGCTTAAAAATAATTATCAAATTTTCAATGATAAAAGGGCTTTTACTATTTAAAACAGTCTGTACGAAGATCCAGATCTAGGGGATCTTCATACCTTCCAAACAAATAAGTTTTATCAGATAAAAAGCAAAAGTGGGACATTTGTAAGATTGCAAAGAGTATTGCAATATAGTTTTCACATATATATAGGTTTTTTTAAAGAAAAAAAAATTGAATTTAAAACTTTAAATCGCTGAATAACACTAAGCATTCAGTTCTTGCAGGCAGCTCTACAAAAACCATTTAATGTATCAGCTCTGACTTAAAAATTATAAATTTAACATATGCATTTGCTTAGGTCAGCAAAAATTATGTAAATCCAACTCTAGTAGATTTAAATGTCCTAAAAGATTTTTGCATTGGCTTCATCAAATCCACATAAGATTGACCATTTTTATTAAATGTGTGCACTTATAAACCAGACTCAGATAGCTTCATTTTCTCCTTGAAAGGAACATTTAAAGACTTCCAAAATCAGTGCTACTGAAACGAAATCAGAATTCTGTCATATTTCAAATATAAAAATAATTTTATATTTCACTGAAACACAAAAAAGTGTCAAGAACTCATATTTATCATGAAACATTAGTGTGGATTGTGAAGTATCACAGTCTTGTTTCACTAGATGACAGTTTACAGGGCATTGAGTGGAATGAGTTATACTGTAAATACCCACACATCTCCTGCTCTGAAAAGTAAGCATTCTGCAAACATTTACTCTTTTAGGGTGCTGTATACATTGGAATAGTGTCAGCTTGACCAAACATTTGCTACTGCAAATAGAATAGTCAAGCTGCTTAAAGTATGTTCAGGGAGCTGTGTTTGACACTACTATTACTATTTTTCTATTAGGATTTGAATACTGCTCTCAGATACCTAAAAAAATAGCACAGTCATGCCATTTTTATTCATTTACTGATGTTTACAATTCATGTTACAGCAAATGACTCAAAGTGGGTAAACAGAGACTGAAACTTTCTTTAAGAAGCCTCTGGGCAGAAATGGAACTGCATGACATCTTCAGGGGAGACTGGTCTCAGGCACTTCTGGAGCTTGGTCCAGCCCAGAATTGCTATTATGCTTTGCTAAGACAGTGAGCACACCAGACTCCGTTACCCGGTCGCTCTTGTGTTGTGCCATCCGCCTGCTGCAAGGAAAGCATCACAAATCAATTATTTTCAAAGAGCTAGAATCTGACATATATTTTCTAACTTGAGAACAGAAAAATAACAGAGTGGTTCCACCAGTCCCAACCAATAAAATGTTTCCCTTTTTTTTTTTTTTTAGCAAATCTTTAAAGATACCGAGGGCTTAAAAATGCAAAGTGACATCTAAAGTACCTGGCTAGCTGGCTACACTTCACTGCCTTCAGCAAAATGAGCTGTCTGGTTCTGTAAGCATCCACCCTCATGAGACTTTCCTGGAGCCTTCAGCACCCTAGTCCAAGCTGACTTATGCTGACCCCTGCACTGCTGAGTAACTTACCCACTGAATGGTTTGCAGACTGAAGTATAACTAAATGGGAGCAGAGTTACAAGAACAGACCTCAAAACTACATCAGGTTCTCTTCCAGTGCCATGAGTGCTTAAAAAGGCTTTAAAAAGTCTGCCCTACAAACTCTTGTTACTGCTTTTAATGAAACCTCCTTACTTCAGGAGTCTGTAAATTTTATTTGTTTTAACGAAAAAGCAAGTTTTTTTCACTTGGCAGGGGCTACAAACTTTCAATTTTTTTTCAGAAAAAGACACATTTCAACGGAACGTTTTAAAATCAAGAGCATCTTGGAAACTAGTAACAAAAATGTACTTTAACACTCAAATATTTATTACAGCAACCTATAAACTTTTTCCATTCAAACAGGTATGCCTGCAGTATCTGTAACCTAATAGCCACATTACCCCAAAGCATCAGTTAAATAGCAATGAGCCTAAAAACCCAAATAATTCCTTCCCACCAGCCACTTCTGCTATTGTCTAGGACCACAAAGTTTTATTAATAACTTAGCTAGCAAAATCATAGTTTAGCTAGCAAAAGTACAAAGTCACCAACAAGAAAAGTCAGTGTGCTTGCACAGACAAAACTTTTTCGTCTGCTTTAGAAACAGGCTCCTGGCTCTCAAATCTGGGATCCAAAACTCTAATCACCACTAGGGCTCATTCTTTTTGCTATAAAAATCTCCACCAGCATTCTCAGGATCTGACATAAGCCTTTTTGGCTGCTTCTTAGGGTTATGATAGCTTAGAGTCACAGATAAGCAAGCCTGGAAGTACAAATCCTGCCAGAATAGTTCCCGTCTTTCCAAACACAAATGAAAATCACAGCTTTATGTAGTGGAACAAGGCTTAACGAGCATATAATACATATCATTAGAAAGGAAGTTAATAGAGGGCCAGAGGTTTTACCCTGAAGGACTAACAACAAAAGCAATTTAAGTATTTGCTACATAGGAGTCTGAAAGGAGCTAGCCAGCACCTTGCTTCAACTACACTTACGGCAGGCGAGCCACAGCAGAACAGGTGATACAAAATCAAACATCAGGGAATCAGAGACGAGAAAGCAACCATTTTGCAACCAAAGATGAATGATATAACAGAGGGTAGATTTTTGAATATGGGATATTAACTTAAACATACCTCAAACCTCTGGGTTTATAGAATTGTGCTATTTGTTTAGAAGGTAAAATAAATAAGGTTTTTCCATGAAGAAGAAAGTGTTTTGTTTGAGTCACTATCCCTGGAAGTGCTAAAAAAAA